>JAEQBH010005387.1:0-164914 GCA_016808115.1 Tetrastigma voinierianum | reverse complement strand
TTTGCTAGAAACCAGTCCAGAAATGTCTTACAGCAGCACCTTAAAATCTTCATCTTCTACTTCTCATCATCACAGTTATCATTACGATGTGTTCTTGAGTTTCAGAGGTGCAGATACTCGCAAGACTTTCACCGATCATCTTTACGACAACTTGGTTGCCCATGGAATTCACACTTTCAGAGACGACGAAGAACTCGAGAACGGAGGAGACATCGCTGCAGATCTCGACAGAGCTATGGAGGAATCGAGGTTTTTTATCATTGTTTTCTCAAAAAACTACGCGACTTCCAAATGGTGCTTGAACGAACTCCTGAAGATCACTGAATGTACGGCGGAAAAGGCATCTGAAGTTATTATACCGACTTTCTACCATGTGACTACCAGTGATGGTGAAATCGAGAAGGAAGCGGAAGATGCATTTTGAGCATAGAAAAATGCAGATCCAGAGAAGGAGAAGTTGATCGGAGATTGGGAGATTGCCTTGAAGAAAGTGTCTAAGATAAAGGGAGTTCCTGTGGATGACCAGTAATGATACTTCTTTTCACCTCTTCTTGTGAAATTTCAGCCTATTTTATTTATTTATTGTCGCCAACTACAAACTTAGCTTGTTATAATTCTTGAATTAGAATTTTCTATACATTGGAAGCTTGCTAAAATCCATATAACTATCCAATTTTAGACAACATAGATGTATAATGTATTGTCTCAAAATGTGTAAATTATGAATATGGAAGCATATATTGGCAAAATTAACTTCTTAATGCTTTTATGGAAGCATCCCAGAAATTTTCTTCCATCAATAAAGGTGTCACTAGATCAGGAAACTTAGATGGCAAACTAGAAGCTAGCTTGAAACTTTGGCACATTTATAGTTATATTTGCATGTGCTATGATAAAAATTACCGGCTAAATTTCAATTTTCACTTTTTTTCTTACTTCAATTTATGGCTTGGCATAATTATAATGCACTTAAATATTTAGCTTAATAAATTGGCTTGATCTTTTTTTTAGTAATCATTATTACATTCTATTGTTAAATATCAATTTTTTTCTCTGAGTCTCACGACATCATCAAATTTCCTCCATATTGATTATATTTTGTAGTACTCATTCTCGTTTCGTGTAATATTGACAGACATGAGGCAAAGGTTATTCGAGATATACGTGAAGATATCCTTAAAAAATTAGACCGTAAGCCTTTACATGTGGGTGACAACATTGTGGGAGTGGATGTTCATTTGAAGAGGTTAAAATCACTACTTTAAATGGAGCTTGATGAGGTTCACATGGTTGGTATTTATGGAATTGGTGGGAATAGGGTAAAACTACCATCAAGTATGACTATTTTAAAGATGCATTTTCGATATTAAATAGAAGTCTGCTGAAGGAGATTGGGAGTATGCCTTGAAGTTGATCAACTTGGTACATTTACTTGGTTTGGTTTACGCTTACCAATCAGTTGCAGCAGCTAGGTTTATGCCATTTCTCCTCCATCTCCTTGGCGGCACTGTAATCCTCTGTCTGCCTCTTCCACTCCTTTTCTCTTCTCCTGTTTGTTTCTCCAGAAAATACATTAATAGCCGCCTGCTGTGAATAAAACATTGTTGCTGGATGTGATGATCTTGTTTGAAGCATGAATGGATTAGTCATGATGTTGTGTGATGGGGCATTGGAGCTATTATTTCTATTTCTCGGATCAATTCTTCGCCATTGGCGTTTGTCTCGATTATGATTTTTCTTGTTTTTCATTTGTAATATTTCTTTTTCTTTTCTTGTTTTTGCTCAATCTACTGATTGTGGTTGGGCTTTATGCAACCGAGAAAGTAAAACGAGAAATCCCTAGATTCTGAATATGTTTCATCGTTTTCACAAAGCTGAGGAAATTTTGTTGACGTAGTTGATTGATCTAAGCGTTGTTAAATTTGGAAATTGGGTAATGGGAAAAAGATAGTGGATTAATTCAACCGATCTGTAAGTTATTTCCTTTTTGTTTCCTGCAATTTCTCTGGAAGCGAACAGGGGAATAAGGGAATATGGATGCGTGGAATTCCTTTTGTTTTTGTAGATTCTTCAGGTTATTTGATTTGTAAACGGATATTTGTAACTTCCGTATAGGGTGAAAGTGGTTTATCTCATTAATCATATGGTTTGACAGGTAAGTAATGACTAAGCATAACAATGTTGTCCCTAATGGGCACTTCAAGAAGCACTGGCAGAACCATGTCAAGACCTGGTTCAACCAACCTGCCCGCAAGACCTCAGAAGAATTGGTATGTGCGCTTTTCTCTTTCTAGGTTAACGTGCTCATTTCTTATCATTGAGTTTCTACTTTATGGTTGATTTGAATGAGGGCATAAAATTTGTGGGTTTGTGCTGCACTTGTCTCTTGCTTTTATTCAAATCCAACCATTAAATGGGCTTTGTGATTTGTGGTTCATGTTTGATTTTGTCTGTCTTTTTATGGGTTGAATATTTGTACCATGTAATGCTGTCTTAACTGAGTTTATCGGTTTTCCTATGAAACCATGTCCAGCTAGACAGAAGAAAGCTGTGAAGATTTTCCCTACTGCTGGACCACTCCGCCCACTTGTTCATGGACAAACTTTGAAATACAACATGAAAGTCAGAGCTGGCAGGGGATTCTCTCTGGAAGAGCTCAAGGTGGGAACATCTCTAGATGATCATTTTGCTTTACGCTGGATGTTAATAAATGCTTACATTTCTGGAAATGTTTTTTTCAATCTGACTCTCTTGAATGTGGATTGTGTGCTATGTATAATGTATGCACTTTTGATGTGTGTGTGTTTTGCGGATGCGATTTACTGTAGTTTTTTTTCCATTGACATGCCCTTTTGTAGTGTTCAGTGGCAGAGCCAGGAATGTTGTCTAGGAAGGGACACATCCAAACTCCTCCCGGGCCCTTTTATTTTTGAAGGACATCCTAGTTGCTATTGTAAATTTCATTCATTGATTCATTTTAAGATGGCAGCTGTAGCATACCGTCTTGCTGGATATTTCCTGAATTTGTTTAAACTCCTAATTGTTGTTATCTTCCTTTTTGTTCTTGTTCTTTTGCTATGATAATTTGTTTAAGTATGTACTTTATTGATAACCAGGCAGCAGGCATCCCAAAGAAACTTGCTCCAACCATCAGCATATCGGTTGATCACCGCTGAAAGAACCGTTCTCTAGAAAGCCTTCAGGCAAATGTCCAGCAGTTGAAGACATACAAGGCCAAATTGGTTGTCTTCCTAAGACGTGCCCTCAAAGCCAAGGTCATTTTAACTAAATGAAATGCATTTTATTAAACGAAAGCTGCTATTCATTCCTGTATGCTAAAATCATGTTGTTGCTCTCTTTCTGTTGCAGGCTGGTGATTCTACTCCTGAGGAGCTGGCAACAGCCACTCAAGTCCAAGGACAGTACATGCCTGTTGTGCTTGAGAAGCCAACTGTGGAGCTTGTGAAGATCACAGATGAAATGAAATCATTCAAGGCATATAACAAGTCTGAAAGTAGATGCATTTAATGAACGCCATGTTATGGATGCCAGCGGAGAAAAAATGCAGATCAAGAGAAGGAGAAGTTGATCGGAGATTGGGAGATTGCCTTGAAGAAAGTGTCTAAGCTGAAGGGAGTTCCTGTGGATGACCAGTAATGGTACTTTTCACCCTTCTGAGAAATTTCACTTATTTTATTTATTTATTGTCAACTACAAACTTAGCTTGTTATATATTTCTTGAATTAGAATTTTCATACATTGAAGTTTGCTAAAATCCATATAACTATCCAATTTTAGACAACATAGATGTATAATGTATTGTCTCAAAATGTGTAAATTATGAATATGGAAGCATATATTGGCAAAATTAACTTCTTAATGCTTTTATGAAGCATCCTGCAAATTTTCTTCCATCAATAAAGGTGTCACTAGATCAGAAACTTAGATGGCAAACTAGAAGCTAGTTTGAAACTTTTTTGGCACATTTATAGTTATATTTGCATGTGCTATGATAAAAATTGCCACTCGCTTAAATTTCAATTTTCACTTTTTTCTTACTTCAATTTTATGGTTTGGCATAATTATAATGCACTTAAATATTTAGCTTAATAAATTGGTTAAATCTTTTAGTAATCATTATTACATTCCCATTGTTAAATATCAATTTTTTCTCTATGAGTCTCTCACGACATCATCAAATTCCTCCATATTGATTATATTTGTAGTACTCATTCTCGCTTTCAATATTGACAGACATGAGGCAAAGGTTATACGAGATATACGTGAAGATATCCTTAAAAAATTAGACCGTAAGCCTTTACATGTGGGTGACAACATTGTGGGAGTGGATGTTCATTTGAAGAAGTTAAAATCACTACTTAAAATGGAGCTTGATGAGGTTCGCATGGTCGGTATTTATGGAATTGGGAATTGCAAGTAAGTGTGTGTGTGTAAAACCACCATCGCTTTGACTATTTACGTTGATATCTGCCTCCCGCTTGATGGTTATTGCTTTCTTAGAAATATCGGGCGGAAAGATGAAGATGGTCACAACTCGAATTATAGAAAACACTTCTTCAAGATATCTTGAAAGGTGAGAGGCCGAAATTCAGCAATACTAGAGAAGGAATCAATGTGATAAAGGAAAGACTTTGCTCAAAAAACGTCCTTATTGTTCTTGATGATGTGGTAGATATAGAGCAACTAAAAAACCTAGCCGGTGAAAAGAAGGTTTGGTATGGTAAAAAAAGTAGAATCATTATAACAACTAAAAACACACAATTGCTGAGACAATATGATGTGATGCGAGTTTATAAAGTAGAGGAATTGAATCATGAAGAATCTACTGAGCTTTTTAATTGGTGGGCCTTTAAGCGAAATATTCCCCAACTTGAAGAAGGTTTGGAAAGCCTTTCACAATGTGTCATGGAATATGCTAAAGGCCTTCTGATAGCCCTTGAAGTTTTGGGTGGCTTTCTATTAGGCAACAAGAACAAAGATGAATGGAGAAGTGCGTTACATAAGCTCGAGAAAACGCCTGATCAAAAAGTCCAAAGTGTTCTTAGAGGTTATGACAAAGTTGAGAATGAGATAAAAAGTACATTTTGGATATTACGTGTTTTTTTAAAGGGAGGACAAGGACTTTGTTTCAAGAATATTGAAGAAGGGCAAAGCATGAAATAAATGTTCTCTCGCGTAGATGTCTCATTACTATTTCGTAAAATGCTTATACATGCATGATTTATTGCAACAAATGAGGCATGAAATTATTCGTTAAAAATATTCGAAAGATCCCAAAAGAAGTAGTCGATTTTGGGATCCAGATGATGTTGTTAATAAGTTAACAAGCAAAGAGGTAAGAGCCAAATTTATTTTGGTTTATACATCGATACAATCTACTTAATTTTTCATCTTTGCCTAACTTATTCTTCTTGTTTTACTTTTTTAGGTGACTAAAAGAATTGAAGGACTATTTATAGACATCAACTCTACATCAAGAAAGATGAATTTACAACAAAAGTTTTCAAAAGAATGAGTAAACTGAGATTACTCAAAGTCTATAACTGGTTTGGGAATGAGGTGCACCTTCCCATGGACTTCGAATTTCCCTCTTCCGAGTTAACTTATACGTATTGGGATGGATACCCTTTAGAATCCTTACCGACAAATTTTGATGGAACGAAACTTGTTGAACTCAATTTAATGTATGGCAGCATAAAGCAACTCTGGGAAAGGAATAAGGTATTATTATCATTGTTCAGTTAACTGTTTTTATATTAATTTCGAAGTTTATCAAAAACCATCTACTAAGACATTTTGTTTTGTTGCAGATTCTTGAGAAATTAAAAGTCATCAACCTTAGCTATTCAAAGAATCTCATTGAAATTCCAGACTTTTCAATGATGCCATATCTGGTGATTCTAATCCTGGAAGGTTGTATGAAACCACTTAAATATTCATTAATTCTATTATTATTGAGCACAACTATTTTTTTTTTCTTGAATATAATAGGTTGTACATGCCTTGAGAGTCTTCCAAAGAACTTTCATAAGTTGAAACTTCTTAGAAGTCTCTCTTGTGATGGTTGCTCAAAGTTGAAGAGTTTTCCGGAAATTGGGAGTAATATGACAAACCTAAGGGAGATTAACTTAAGTAAAACGGCCATAACAGAAGTACCATCATTGATTAGGCGTCTCCATGGGCTCGAAGAATTGAATTTAAGCTACTGCAAAAACCTTGCTAGTCTTCCTAATGGTATTAGTAGTTTGAGATCTCTTCGAAACCTTAGATTGGATTGGTGTTTGAAACTAACGGACCTTCAAGAAATGAAGGCTGATATGAAGAATCTAGAGAGGCTTGATTTGAGTTCAACAGCAATAAAAGAGCTTCCATCCTCAATTGGCCATTTGAAAGCTCTTAAACACCTTGATTTGTCATGTTAGAAACTCTTGTGAGTCTTCCAGAAGCATCTGTAATTTGCGTTCTCTTGAAATTCTCTATCTGCTGGAGTGCTAGAGACTAAAGGGCTTTCCCGAAATCAAGAGTGACATGAAAAATCTAAAGATTCTTGATCTACAATCGATGGGAATCAAAGAGTTACCATCTTCCCTGGGACGTCTGCCTGCTATAGAACACTTGTATCTCTCAAGTTGCAAAAATCTTGAACACTTGTATCTCTCAAGTTGCAAAAATCTTGTGTCTCTTCCGGAGACTATTTGCAATTTGAGCTCCCTAAAAACTCTCTGTCTACCTGGGTGTTCAAGGCTGAGGAGCGTTCAAGAAATCAAGGGTAGTATGAAAAGTTTGACAACTATCGATCTGGAATCATCAGGTATAAGAGAGCTACCATCATCCATTGGACGTTTGCGTGCTCTTGAGCACTTATACCTGTCAAGTTGCAAAGACCTTGTGAATCTTCCTAAAAGCATTTGTAATCTGAGCTCTCTAAAAACCATGTCCGTGACTGCGCAACTTCATGGATCGAAGCTGAACCTCGGGGGGCTGCAATGCTTAGTTAGAGGACCTGCAGTTATCATACATCAGTTGTGAATGGGGTTGTCTGTCAGGTTTAAGCTCCTTAAGATCTTTGCATTTATCTTGTTGCTATCTGAAGCAAGGAATAATTAGGAGGAACAACTTCTTCTCCACATTGAAAAGTTTAGTTGTCAATGACTGCAATCTTATGGAAGGAGGAATCCCCAGTGATCTTCAGCACCTGATAAAGTTTTCTATAGAGCAGAACCGTCCACCGACGGCACGAGGCAGTTCTTCTCGATCGACGTTTAGTCGCCATGGATTAGCAGATGTAGAGACTAATGGTTTTTCTTGCAATAAAAGGAACCCCCAGAACAGAGCCCTACAGAGGAGCATCGACATAAAAGATTCAGAGGATCACAAGGCTGATCTCAAGTTTTTGGCTATTTGCATCTGCATTGCTCTCTTTACTGGTAATATCTAGCTTCCTTTCACTTAATTTAAATTTGTTTGGTTTCCCCAAGAGAGAACTTGTATGCTTGTTTGTTTAAAAACCAGACCGTGATTGAATCAGAAAAGTTACTAGTCAGAGGTTTAGGGGCCGAACTCAACCATTCTTTCAAAGCTTGTATGGATCAATGACTTTGGTGGAAAAGAGATTAGCATTCAGGAAATCTAAATCAAATGACAGATTACATGGAATTCATGAATTAAACCCAAGGTTTGGCTTTTCTACACTACCTATATATATATTCAGTTTATTACCTAATAGAAGTGAATCTTGGATGATCATTGATCAAGGGTAAAAAAATACTAATATTAAAAGTCATAATGATGCAGGTTCTCATGGGATTGAGAATGGATTGGAAGTGATAGCTGCTATGAGAGGGAACCAAAAAGGCCCATCAATTAATGACCTTTTTCTTAAATTCAAGCTCTTAAATTCAAGACATGATTATGATAGTCCCATTATTCGATAATTAACAAGTTTTCATTTTCTTTTTTTGAAAAGGAAAATTTCATTGATTCAGAATAACTAGATGGAAGACGTTACATTTTAACATAAAAATCAAAGTGTTGTAAGGATATGCTTTTGCCTTCATTTCCGGTCAATGTCATCTTCAACGTCTCTTCATAAAATATAAGTATATGTTTTTGCCTTTATTATCCATTGAAGGGAAATATTTTGTAAGATTAGGAAAGAAGAAATTGAGATGGAAAATATTTTTTCAGGGTGGGAAATTGGGCTCTTTGATTTCAAGGAAGTTTCTGGGAAGGATCCATTGTCGTTCTTCGCATTGAGTATTCGGAAGGATATGTATGTTTATTCTTCATATATTGACTATATTCATGATATTGGGATGCCTTGACTGCCCATCCATAGAATTATGTTTTGTTTCAATAAAAATTTTCAACATGAGATTTAATATATTTATAATAAGTTTAATTTGTTTTGTGAATGTTTTTTAAAATATGATTGGTTGATTTTTTTTTTTTTTTTAAAGTTACTTAAACCATTTAAAACTCTAACTTGGGATCCCTTTCCCTTATTTATTCTACACGAGTTAAAAACTTAGCTCTTTTTTTTTTCTCATGGGATCAATGATCAAACCAATAACTAGCCTAAATAACCAAATATAATGATATTGTTTTGACTATGCTAGAAATATTTTTCAAGGTACTAACTCTCTTGAGTCTTGTCCTAATTTAATACAAATTAAAAAAAAATGAAAATAGTTTAAAATAAATTAATGCTCGTTAGCTGCATTTATATCATATTGAAAAAACTTTTTTTAAGCTTAATATCTGACCGACAACTTTAATTTAAAAATTGTTTGGTATACCTTTTAACTAATGATTACAGATAATAATGTGTATATCGACTCGTTCAAATACACTAATTTCAACATTATTTTAGCTTTCAATATATATTTATAATTTTTTTTTTAAATAACCTATTTTTCTCTAAAACTCAGCTATCTCTATTTATTGATTCTTTTCACACTTTCCTCTCATTTTTCTTACCTTCGCTTTTCTTCCTGACATCTTCACTTTTCTTTTGTTTTCTTATAAGTTAATCCTATTCTTTTATATGTCGGTGAGAACAAAAGTTGTTTCTTATAAGCTAATCCTATTCTTTTATATGTCGGTGGGAAAAAAAGTTTAATCTTTCTTGACAGTTTCCTGAAAGAAAAATGCAGCACTGCGTTTTGATGTGACTCTTTGTTTTTGTGAAAGAAAAATGTATAGTAGGGTTTGATATGAATAATTGGTTTTGATGTGACTATTTCTTTTTATTTACTTTTTTATTCCGGAAATAGATTTTTTTTTATAGGAGTCTAAGAGTACTCCAAAGTTAATAATTCTCTCATAACTTTCATTTATTCAATTTTTTTATTTATTTAAACTTTTCCAGCACATCTTTCTCTATCCTCTTATCGTGGGGGAGAGTTCACATCTTTCCAAGCCTCAACCTCGAAATTAACGTCTCTCTTTTCAAGCACATTTTTCCAAGCATCAAATCACATGCTTCTCTCTCTCCTCCCACGTAATTTCTTTTTTCGTTCTTTTCTCCAAAGGTTTGAACCTAGAAAAAGTAGCCCAAAGCTTCTCACAGAATGGAAACGCTCTCCCACTTCAATAAGGTCCCTGACACGGCTCGTACTCTCTCACTGAGTGCTGGAAAGAAAAGGTAATCGACTCGCTATAACAAGACTTTACGAGCGGGAGACCACTATAAGGGACTCGTGGGTGGGCTCACACAAAGGTGCGGTGCGGGCCTCACGCTCGGCCATTTCTCGACGAAAAATATCCACTCACGCAAAGATGTCATTACGCCTTGCCCGCTGGCTTTCGAATCTCCAGCATCAGCACATATCAACGAAGACTTCACTACCAACCGCTTGGCCAGAGCGGAAATACCCCCATTTCCCCCACACGCCCCGATTCGTGGCCGGCTCACTGAGGCTGGCGTTAGTGCCAGACGCGACACGCCCCTATAAATAAGGAAGAGTACCACCCCTCAGTCTGAGCCCCGCTGCGCGGCGCCCACAAAAAAAAAAAAAAAAAGCTTTTCAGCCAATCAATCGAAATATTTTAGCATTTTTTTTTTGTGGATCTCATACCCAAAAAAGTGATAAGAATTCAAATATAACAATCAAAACTGTTGATTGTGTCCTTCAAAATCCTGTGAATTCTCAATCATTGAAGATATGGCCCTTTAGAGCTCTCATTTTCAGCTAACATGCAATTCCCACTTAAAATACTATACTCATATTTATATTTTGAAAAAAATTATTTTAAAACAATTGAATACACTTTATTTTATTTTATTTTGTTAAAAACAAAATAAAAACCTCACATACTTCGATAAAAAAATACTACTTTAAACCAGCCTTAATTCGGCGGCCATGCTATCTATCAAAAGATACGATAAATAACCATAAGACTCTCTGCTCCCTAAAGCTGCTCTACTAATCAAATTACGAAACTGCGACAATCAATCAAGAATTACAGTCACTCACAAACTATGCGATTAGTGAATAAAGGACAAAATTAAAGGGACAATGCGTACCTAGGGCAACGAATCGATAACTTATCAATGTAAAATCATATTAGCCAGAATAATAAAATACAAAATATTCAAAATCAATTAGAAATTAAGTTATAGATCATATGTCAAATTATTTATAAAAGTGATCCATAGAATGTCGAGTCTCACTCAAGACCCATTTATTTATTTATGATTTATTTCCATAAAATTCCATTTTATTTGGAACCATGGAATTAATCATATTATATTAAAACAAGAAGTTCGCTTTTAATTTAACAAAATAAGGTGTAAACTCCGTTCTTATATGAAAAACGAAGTTTTTTATAGCTCAACCCAACAATTAATCCCGATTATATTATTTCCACAATTTAACACTTAAGAGAAGAATATTCAATAATTATTAAATATCATCAATTAAATTAGAATACTAAGAGAGCACCCATCATCAAGGCAATTAAAATATGATAGCAATAGTCAATGATGAAACTCATAGCAATAAACTAAAAACCCATGAGAAAATATTACAAAATATGGGTTTCTATAAAAAAAACATTTGAATACAATAATTAGATCTGGTAAAATTTGACACGACACGTGAACACGACACGAATCCAACACAGTTTTTACTCGGTTTAAAGCTGAAAGATAATCGCTGTTGAGTCATATTCGTGTTAACCCGCTTAACACTTAATAAATGAAGTCATATGTGTTAATTCGCCTAACACGCTTAATAAATCGGCCATATTCGCTGATATGTGTAAATACAAATTTTACCCGACCGACACGCTTAATTATTATACTAATCAATTAATCTATTTAATAAGGTGGGTATTTGTGTTAAATATAGATTGATATTAATTATAATTTATATTAATTTAAATAATAAAAATTAATAAACATGTTAAATTTACAGTTTATTTATGTTAAACATGCATGGATGATTAATTATTATTCTATTATCTAAATAATCAATTAATGAGTCATATTCTTGTTAACTTGCATAACACGAATAATAAAATGAGTCGATTTGGAATGAATATTGACGTTTTATTATCAGACGCCAGCCGCATAACGTTAACAATAATCCATACACTACCTACACCGAACACGACCTATCGACACGAATTGTTACACCTAACAATAATGACTGCATATGTGCATCATATCACATGTAGTCATCATTAAACATTAAATAGATGTTGATGAACTGGTCAGAAGATACTAATAAAATTCCAAATAAAAAAAAAACCAATGAAAAGCAAAAGAAACGTTTTCGAGACCAATAAATCAATATCCACACCATGCTCAATCTCTTCTCTATTCTCCTTCCATCCTGACTCATCCCTCATTTTCCCCCAAAATTTGGTCAATCCCTTTGTATTCGTCCTCCCAAGATAAAGAAAATAATAATAATAATAAAACTCACCAGTCAGATTATAGAATCCTCCCAAGAGAAACTTGAGCTTATATAAGTTTGTTTTTCAACAATTCGATCGAAATATTCTAAGATCTTTTTGCACCTCTATATAAAAAATTGATAAAACTGTGGATGAACAGAAAACTCAAGCCTTATATGTTCGGTTATTGTAACTCTTTAAAAATGCCTTTCCAAGACTGGTCTTTTTCCTAAAAAGGAGGTGGCCTGATGGCTGCCACGTGGGGCTTCCATAGGCCCCATCTCCAAATGAAGCAGGCAAATCAGATTTTTCTTTATAGTGGTTACTATGGCAACTTATGATCAAGATTACTCACTCATTATATATATATGTTTTGGAAGAATTTATTTATAATTTATTTGAGCATATTTTCTTTGATAAAAATTATATGTATTTATAGAATATATTGTTAGAATCACACATGTTTAGCTTTCCACTCTCTCAATTTGTTCTCAATTCATAAAGTATTTTATATATTAGCATTATAGTACTCTCTATTTCTATTGATCCTCATTTTTTATAATGCTCATTCCATCTTTTATCATTTAAACTACTATGGGTTTATGTGAACAAATTGATTAAAAATAGTTTTGTATATGTTTTTCTCTTTATTAAGACTGATTGGTAATTAAGCGTTCTAATTTATGTTTGAATTATGACTTTTAGTAATCCTGGTTGGAATGGAGAGAATTCATTTTCATAGCAAATGGGCAAAGTCCTCCCACCAGTATTATGAATGAGGGGGTAGAACCGTAATTTTCAACCCATTATTAATTTACAATGCTTTTAAATTAAACCATTTATTATTATTAAAGAATCAAAAGCAGAAAATGAAATTAAAAAAATGAGAGAAAATATTTGAAACCCAACCACAAAATCTTATGTACAGACTTTAAGAGAAAAAGTCTCCCATGTAATTAACACGCCGGTCTTATCTTTGACGCTTTCCCCGAAAGTAATAATGAGCGTGAAAGGATTAATGATGGCTCATTATTACTTTCGAGGAAAGCGTGAATAATGAGTGTGAACAGAGGGTGTATTGCGCATTTCAAGGGCATATTTCTTTATGACCTTGAGCCTATGGTGGCTCCTCCACTACAATATAATATCATTTTATGAGAGTCATTTAATCTAATATAAAAAAAAGATAAAAGATGCTTTGAGTTGAAATGGGATAAAAAACACCATCTGAAGGACAATATCCTGAAACTCGGATAGAAAAAGAAGAAAGATAGTGTGAACGGAAGATCATGTTCCTTCATTTCCAGTCAGAATGTCATTTTCAACGTCTCTCCATAAAATAGTAAGATATGTTTTTGCCTTTGTATTATCCGTTGAAGGGAAATATTTTGTAAGATTAGAGCAGAAGTTGAGATGGAAAAATATTTTTCCAGGGGTGGGAACAATTTTTAATTTCAAGGAAGTTTCTGGAAGGATCCATTATTGTGGTTCTCATTGAGTTTTTTTGAAGTATATGTATGTTTATTCTTTCATATATTGAGTATATCCTATGAGATTGGGATGCCTTTGACTGCCCATCCATATAATTATGTTTTGTTTCAATAAAAATTCCAACATGAGATTTAATATATTTATAATGTTTAATTTGTTTTGTGAATGTTTTCTAAAATGTGATTGGTTGATTTTTTTTTTTAAGAAAAAAGTTAGTAATACAATTTAAAACTCAACCTGTGATCTCTTTCCTTTATTTATTCTACATGAGTCAAAACTTAGCTCTTTTTTTTTTCTTCGCATGGTATTAATCATCAAACTAACAGCTAGCCTAAATAACCGAATATAATAATATTGTTTTAACTATGCTAGAAATATTCTTCAAGGTACAACTCCCTTGAGTCTTGTCCTAAATTAATACAAATTTTTTAAAAAATATGAAAATAGTTTAAAAAATAAATTAATGTTCAAAGTAGTGTATTTATACCATATTGAAAACTTTTTTTTAAGTTGATAATGAAATTGACGATTTAACATAAAAAAAATTGCTGCAATATCATAACGAATGACTATAATATTACTAATGTGTATATCGACTTGGTTTAAAAACACTTAATTTTAAACACATGCCTAGCTTTAACTTATATTTATACTTTTTTTTAAAAGAAACTTTATTTTTTTCCTTAAAACTCAGCTATCTCTATTTTGATTCTTTTCTACACTTTCTCTAATTTTTCTTACTCTCACTTTTTTTCTCTTCTTACTTTTCTTTGTTTTCTTATAAGTCAATCCTATTCTTTATATGTGGGTGAGAAAAAGCTTAATCTTTCTTGGCAATTTCTGGAAGAAAATGCAGCACAGCATAGTGGGGTTTGATATGAATAATTATTGATAGACTTTTGTTTTTATTTACTTTTTTATTTCAGAAATAGTTTTTTTTTTATAAGAATCTAAGAGTACTCCAAGTTAATAATTCCCTCGTAACTTTCATTTACATAATTTTTTATTTATTTAAACTTTTCAATCACATCCTTCTCTCTCCTCTTATCAAGGCGCATCCACATCTTCCTGCCTCAACCTCGAAATTGATTTCTTTCCAAGACATTTTTCCAAGATCAATCACACGCTTCTCTCCTCCCACGTAATTTCACATGTTTTATTCTTCTCAAGCAAACAAGCTCAACCTAAAAAGTAGTCCCAATAAAACCATCACTACTAATTAGGCAAGACCATCACATGAAAATATTAGCAAAATTGAAAATAAAAATAGGTTTTACATTATTCATGTTATTGTTAAAAAAAATTATTATAAATCTAATAAGAAATTAATGATTTTAAAACATAACACCAAAATACATCTCGTTCTCCCAAAAAAAAAATAATAATAATAATAATAAAATCTTTCACCTAGCTGTTGTGCCCTACTATAACGTCCTTCCTAGAGAAAAAGAATGGCTGAACCAAAACTTGCCTTTATAAGTCGAACTTTTAAATGCAACGAATCCAAATATTTGAAGATTTTTTTGTCAACCTCTATATCGGAATTCTCAAATCATTAAAGATATGGCCCTAGAGCTCATATTTTGGCTATCATGTATTTCATCATAATATCGTCAGCATTTGTTTTTATATTTTGAAAAAAATTATTTTAAAAAACAAATGAAGTCAAAGATTCTATTTTTATTTTATTTTTAAAAGATAAAACAAAATAAAGTTAAAAACCCTAGCGTAACTCCCGATAAAAAAATGATAGCTCAAAAAACCGAGCCTTAATTCGAAAGCTCACGTTACCTATCAAGATGAGCACAATAATAACCTTTCTAAAGTAATGGTCTCTACTAATCAAGCTTAAGAAAATAGGACAATCAATCGCACTTACAAATACCAACAAATCATGCGATAATGAATAAAGGATTGAAATTATTGCGCGGAATAAATATGTACCTTGGTGATGAATCGAGAACGCTTATTAATAGATACAATCATATTAAAGGCAATAATAAAATACAAAATATTCAAAACAATTAAAAATTACGTTATAGATCAGATGTCAAATTATTTATTAAAATGATCAATAGAATGTCAAGTCCCACCGAAGGCCCATTTATTTATTTATGATTTATTTCCATAAAATTCCATTTTATTTGGAACCATGGAATTAATCATATTATATTAAAAACAAAGCAGTTATTTTAATTAAAACAAAATAAGGTGTAAAACTCGTTCTTATATGAAAACGGGTTTTTTCTAGCTGAACCCAACAACTAACCTTGATTATATGAGCCTCCAATAATTAACACGGAAGAGTAGTTAAATATCCATAAATTATTAAATGTCATCGATTAAATTAACACATAGAGAGTACCATCTGGCGAATTAAATTAATAGCAATAAATAATGATGAAACTCATAGCATCCAACTAAAAACCCATAAGAAAAATATTACAAAATAATGGTTTCTATAAAAAAATATTTGAATATTGGCCAATTAGAGGTAAAATTTGATAAAGACACGCGACATGATACGAACCCAACACGCTTTTTTACTAGTTTGCGCTATGATAATCGCAAGCCAGGCCATATTCAAGTTGACCACTAACTTATTTAATAAATTTAAATTATATTCAAGGCTGACCGTTTAACACATTTAATAATCTTGGCCATATTCGTCATACGTCTAATACAAATTTGACCCGAATTGACACGCTTTGAATAATTAACCTATTTAAGGAAGTTATTTGTATTCAATATGGATTATTAATTATAATTTATATTAATGCAAATAATAAAATTAATAAATATGTTAAATTTAATAAGTTATTTATGTTAAATATGCATGAATGATTAATTATAATCAAGTATATTTTAAATAATCAAATTAAATTGATCATATTCTGATAATTAGTTTCGATACGAATAATAAATTGACACAGAAGTAACAAATACTATTAATGATTATTATTCATATCGAATTTGGGTTGACGAATATTGTTATAATCGATATATAGACACGATACGAATACTACACATAAAGACGAATTATCATCCCTAACAATAATGACTATATATATGCATCATATCACATGTAGTCATCATTAAACAAAGAAATATGACAGAGCTGTAAATCAAGAAGACGTACAGAAAGGAATAAATAAAATAATAAAAACCTAATGAAAAAGCAAAAGAAACCCTTAATTGTAATCAGACTCCCTGCCAGTTCCTCACTCTCCTCGTCAAGAACGTAATCGACACCACACTCCGATTAATAAATAATGCTCACACATAGCTCCTTTCTTCATAATCATGCTGCATCAACCTCCTCCAAAACACCAACTTAATTGTTTAATAAACCAATTAATTAATAAAAGAATACTACTACTGATCATCATCAAAAGGAAAACTATATAAATGCATGCATGACCTACATTAAAATATCTGTTTCGGTTTCGGGATATATTCAGACTTAAATTTTTACGAATATATTAGATATATCAAGATATATCGAATTTCGATATTTTTACATAAATATCGATATATATCAAAAATTAAACCGTTTAATCAATCCAACCGCTTGATCAAATTAGATTTAAATGGCACCATTTAAATATATCTCCAATATATCCCGATATATTCTTGATATATCCCGATATATCTTAAATATTTTACCGAAAAATTAAACTAACACGTGCGTGTATCACATACCTGATATTTCCACGATATATCGGTCAAAAATTGATATATCGATGATATTGTGTCGAATATCACCGATATCTGATGTATCGAAAATATATCAACAGATATATCGAATATTTTTGTCCATGATTATATCAAACATTTAGTCCCCCACCTTGAAACCTTCAGTCAAATTGTAACCCAAAATATGATTGTAACGATTTAATTCTTATTCGATATTATTCGGTTCAAGATTAGCTCACCCAAATTATTTTATTAATCTACATCCTTAAAAAATCTGATAACGTTAAATTATATATATATAAAATCAGATGTGGACACTGCAATGATACACAATACTCTTGGTGGAGGGAGACAATTAAGTCTCCTTAATTAATTACTAGTGAAGAATTGTCTAAAATTGATAAAAAAAATGCATGTGTTGAGAAATCCAGAAAAGAAACAGCACCATCATGCTCATTCCACACGTAAGCTTGTATTTGTAAAATTGGAATTTGTTCCAAAATCCAAATTCTAAGTTGGAAATTGGGAACCTCATCTCTTGACCCTTGGGCATATACCAAGCACCAAATTAACCCTCTTGTGAAGGGCAGGCCCCCTGCCCCTGCCCCATGTGAAGTTAGGTAGGTAGCCACCCGGTCCACCACCTACCATAAGAAAACCCATCAGTGTTTGTACTTTCCATTCAACTGTTCAAAGTTTGAAAACCAGTGGATTAAAAAAAAACGGAGGGTATAGGAAGATAAAAATGGGCTGAATGATACGGTCAAAGGAGACTTGAGAGAGAAAATAAAAAATAAAAAAGAATAATGAGCATGAAAAGAAGGTGCATTACCCATAAGAGAGAGAAACGAATAAAGAGAGTGTTGGCCTACCATGCAAGCGACAGGTTTGGCAGAGTGGTATGGTCACATAGAGCTGACATGATAATATAGATTGAATTTGATCCGCCTGTCCATTTACCCATTTTTTTTAATTTATTTAAAATTTTCAACCACATCTTTCTCTCTTCTTTTATTGTGTAGGTAATTCACATATTCCCAAACGTCACATTTCAAACACATCTTTCCAAACATCAAATTATATACGTCTCTTTCCCTCCACTGAATCTCATGATTCATTCTTGTCTCCAAAGGTTTGAAAACCCAACAGTTCTCTTCTCTCTTCTTCTCACTTTTAACCCAGACTACGAAATCTAAATCTCCACAATTGGTGTTCAGTCACTTCTCTTCTTCTCCTTCCATCCGGACCATCTCTCATTTTCCTCTAAAATTTCGCTAATCCCTTTGTATTCATCCTCCCAAGATAAATAAAAAAAAATAATACACATATCAAAAAAAAACTTCACCCAGCCTTTGTCCCCACTATCTCAAGATAAAAAATAATAATAATAATAAAAACTTACACTCAACCTTTATCCCCACTATCTCGTTCTCCAAAAAAAAATAATAAAAAAAAAACTTCCACCCAACATTTATCCCCACTATCCCGTTCTCACAAGATAAAGAAAAAATAATAATAAGAAAAAACTTCCACCCAGCCTTTGTCCCCACTGTCTCGTTCTCCCAAGAAAGAAAAAGAACAAAAATAATAATAAAAACTTCCACCCAAATTCCATTCCCCACTATCTCTGTTCTCCAAAAGAACAAGAAAAAAAATAATAATTATAAAAAAAACTTCCACTCTATTCACACTATCTCATTATCCCAAGAAAGAAAAAGAAAATATAATAATAATAAAAAAAACTTGCACCCAGCCTTTTGTCCCCCTATCTTTTGTCCCCCTATCACGTTCTCCCAAGATAAAGCAAAAATAATAATAAAAAAAAACTTCCATCTAGCCTTTGTCCCTACTATCAAATTTTCCCAACAAAAAAAAAAATAAAAATAAAATAATAATAATCTTCCATTCAACCGTTATGCCCACTATAACATCCTTCCCAAGAGAAAATAAAATAAATCGGTTTGATCGAAAAAAATTTGAACTTATATAAGTTTAAGCTTTTCAATCATTTAATTGAAATATTATAACATTTTTTTGTGTAGACCTCATATAAAAAAAATTGATAAAAATTCAAATCTAATGGTAAATATCTCAAGCTTATAAGCTGCCATAGCCGTAACTCTTTCAAAAAAAAATCTCTAAAGATCATTCTTTTCAAAAAAGAGGTGATCCTTGAATGGATGCCACGTGACCCTTATCTTCAAACTATGAACATATATATATAAGGTATGTTTTGAGCTTATTTATAATTTATTAACATATTTTTGATAAAAATTATAAGAGTTTATAAATAATATTATTAGAATCACACATGTTTGGCTTTCTTTCACTGTAATGTGTTTCAATTTTAAGGTATTTTATATATTATATTATACATTTTGTTTTCGACAGATCTTTTATTCTTTTATACGTTTATCTAATTTTTTTACCACTGAATCCACTACCAAGGATTTGCGTGAATAAATTAATTAAAAATAGTTTTTAGTATATTTTTTCTTATTAAAACTCGATTGGTAAATGTTTATGATTTACGTGGTGAATTATGATTTCAAAGGCTCTTGGTTGGAATTGAAATAATTCATTTTATTTTCAAAACAAATGAATAAAGTCATCCCAATCATTATTATGTTTGAGGAGATAACTTAATTTTCAACCCATTATTAATTTACAATGTTTTTAAATGAAACCAAATATTATTATTAAAAAATCAAAAGCAGAAAATGAAATAAAAAAAATCGGGAGAAAATCTTTGAAACCCAACCACAAAATCTTATGTGCAAACTTTAAGAGAAAAAGTCTCCCATGTGATTAACAAAGCCTCTGCTTTATCGCATGAACTTCTTGGATTCGAATTCACCTAAACTGCGTTGAAATTTTTGAAAACCGTGGATTAAAAACAATGGAGGGTATAGGATGATCAAAGATGGCCCGAATGACAGCGTGAGACTCGGTAGTAGAAAGTTATAAAAACAAATAAAGTTAGGACATACTACCATGCACGGTATGCTCTTGGGTAGGAGCGAAAGCATAGCCATATAAAATTAGATGTAGGGAAGACAGCCATTTCCGATGAGGCGGTTCACCATGTTATCTGTTATTGCGGGCAAGCTCAGGAATGATCCTGACTCAGAAAGGATATCATTCAGGCTCCACTACCAACCGGGCTAAGAGCCCGCCTGGTGGCCTGAACTACCCGAACTGCATCTGCCTCACACCCGTGCCTCGTCTCACCTGAGGCGAAAGCAAACCCCCCGCAGCCTGGTGATAAATTTACGAGCCGACCACCCTCGTCTGAAATGTGGGCCGTGCTGGGCTCCTTACAAAGGCGTTTATATCACAGCCTCCTCACCCCGCCCACTCCGACGGAGGCCACTGTCCACCCACAAGTTATCCTAGCTCATTGTAGTTTTTCGCTCCGCCGAACCCTGACTACGAATTAGATTCATTCGGCGTAGCTCCACTACCAACCTAAGCACCCAACCCTCCATTTGAAAAGGGCCAGGGTGAGGACCTATGATATAGTTACGCTTATAGCCATTTTCGGTGTCTCAGATGGTAGAACTCCCAGAGAGAGCAACTGCTTGGTCACAGAGTTGGCATCAGTGGGCATATTGAGGCTGTGGAAGACTTCTCACCACCAACCCGGCCAAGAAATAGCCAGAGCAGAGCGCCCCATTTCCAATATGTCCCTTCGTCTGGGTTCGGCCAAAGGAAGAAAAGGCAGTGTTATATGCCCCCATAAATGCTTGACAGAGGACCACCCTCGTCTGGAGCGGGCTGTAAAGGCCTCACATGAGATGATAATATGAATTGAATTTGATTCGTCTTTCCATTTACCTAATTTTTTATTTATTTAAACTTTCTAAGTACATCCTTCTCTCTCCACATATTATGTTGACAGTTCACGTCTTCTCAAACGTCACCCTCCAAACACATTTTTCAAAACATCAAATCATATCCGTCCCTCATAGTAATCATGCCTTAGTTTTTTATAATAAAATAATTTGAAATTTATGTAATTTTTATAAATATATATTTTTACTTTCCCCACAAATTTTATTACCATGAATCATTTAATCCATTGAAATTGTATTCATTTATACGGCGAAGTAAAATTTTACACTTTTTACTAACATCAATCATTTTTTTTTTAAATAATTAGTAAATTAATTTTTACTAATGCACTAAATCAATGTGTGTAAATTTTAAAAAAATATATCATTTTTGTGAAAAAGACTATAAATATGTGAATTTTAAAATATAATTAAAACAACATCAACAATGATTTTTAAATATATCTAAGAAAGTCTAATTACCAAATATTTGAATTAATATTATAAATACCTTTTTAGATTAACTATATGTTGTTTTGTCTATTCCACAATATGAAAACAATTATAATAGTTAGATTTTGAGCAAGTCTCAAAATATCCTCCATAATAATTGAACCAGTTAAACAACTATTTTTTCTAATTGTAATACATTTTAAAATAACTTTAAATACTTTTTTTTAAATAAATAAGAGAATATTTTGTTATTTTTATTTTCAAACAAATTTTTTTTATTTCTATCCTTAAATTTATTTTACTTAAATAAATAGATAGCTAAAATCTTAATATAAATGAGAAAAAGATAATATTTATATATGATTATTCATAATTTTTATATGAAGTAGAAGTGGAAGTGGAATCATCTCTTTTAACAGCTAATACTTGATTGGAAAAAACACTGAAAAAGATATCTATCATTTGTGTAATAGTAAATAAATAATACAAAACTAATAAAAATTCTTTAGTCGGGAAAATTAAAAATGTTTGTACTTTTAAAAAAAATATTTATTTTATATTTTTTCCAGAGGACCAAACACAAAAAGGTCTTCATACCTAGGTCTTTCTCTCGTGAAATTTCAGGAGAGTTTCCTAGATCCTACCTTCTTCAATACTCACCGCCCTGAACTTTTCTCAAGAAATAGCTTACTTAAATCCTAAGCTATACCCCCATGCCTCCGATCCTGAACTGAAATCTGCTTTTAACCCTACTTAGTCGATCTTTGAACATCCATGGCTTCCATGGCAACACCCAGATCATCCCTTATTCTCCTGCTCCTCCTCCTTCTTCTTCTTCCAGATCCACCAACAATTCACCTAATGAAGTCTTCTTTGAGTTTCAGAGGAGAAGACACTCCGCTATGGTTTCACTGACCATCTTTATTTGTGGCTCTGATTTCCCATGGAATCCACACCTTCCGAAGATGACAATGAACTTAAGAGAGGAGGAGTGATTGAATATGAGATCCAGAAAGCTATTGAAGAATCCTAAAGATTTTTGTTACTATTTTCTCGGCAAACTATGCTAACTCTCGGTAGTCTAGATGAACTGGTGGAGATCAGCCAGCGTCAGCGGCCTATTCTACCCATTTATCATGTTGATCCATCGACGTGCGGAAACAAACAGGGAGTTATGAACAAGCATTTGTTGATCACGAAAAAGAAGCAGACGAGGAGAAAAGGGATAAGATTCAGAAGTGGAGAAGTGCCTTGATGAAAGTAGGCAATCTAGCTGGATATGATCTGCAAAAATATCGGTAACTATAATTTTGTTTCTGTCTATCTGTAATTTCAAAAGGAAATATTTGGTTAAAAAGACATCAAATAACCAAAAATTTATGAAGATAACTTTTCCCATAATTTTTTCTTCAAAAATTCCCTATTTTGGACATAAATGCCATATATCTACATTTCCTCTTAAAAGAAGGGATAAACTTTACAATAAAATAAATAAATATTTTTTAAATTAGATCAAAAATTTATGGAGGTTCAAATTTGTAAAACTGGGTTTTTAAAATTCTTTTAATCAAATCACCTTTTTGAAATTCTCTCTTTTCAATTAGCTGACTTTTTATTGCTACAGTTCTGGGGCTAATTTGTTGAAAAACTCTACGGATTTTAAATTTGTAAGTCTTGTTCAAATATCATATAAATAGATAATACTGGATTGCCGTATAAATATTATATGTATTAAGAGTATACATATCAAACTAATACTTCATGATTAAGGAGAATTTTTTCAATCCCATCCATTTTTTTTTGAAAGGGATCCTATCCATCTTTATTTTCTACTTTTACACTTCTGTTATAAAGAATTTTATTATTTTAATAATTTAAAATAATTATTTTTTTTTCAATTTAGAAACATTTAAATAAACTTATTTAATCTTTATAAAAAAAAAAGATAATTGATTTTTCTTAGAAAAGGAAATATATTATAATTTTCCGTAGAAAAACTTATCATCCTAAAATTTTCAAATATTTTCATCTCATTGCACCTTATTGTAAGGGTATTTTACAAAATTTAAAATTCACGTTAAGGGAATGAAATCTATCCTCACTTTTATTAAAAAACTAATTCAAGCAACATTTCATGGATGGTTTTTTTTTTTATTTGAGATATTTGTTTCATTTGATCCTAAAAGTTTTGACACCCCAAGGAAATTAAGCCATGATTAAGTTTCTTCTGATCTACTTGTTCGAGGTTAGTTTAATATCTTGGTAAAAGTAGGTTTCCCTACATCCATAAAAAAAACATTTGTACATTAGTGATCAAGAAAGAAAAATAGGAGGGGTCAATATATGCTATCCAAAAATAAATCCTCAAATTTGGGTTATCTGAACTTACAATTTTTTTGCATATTAAGCTTCAAATTTGAAAATACCATAAAAAACCCTAAACTTTGTTTTTGCAAATGGAGTCTAATTAAAACCATCTTTATCCAGCCTCCCATTTGAATACAAAAAATCAAAGTTAAGGATTTCTTGTTATTTTCAGTTCAGCTTAATATGCAACAAACATGAAAGTTCATAGTTTTTTTTATGCTATTTTCCCTTTTTATTTATCCAATTTTCATATTAAGTGATAAAAGAGATTCACTAAAATTAAATATTTAGAGCCTATAAAAATATAATTTTATTTAATTTCATCAATATTATCTTTATTATTCTATCATATGAAAATAATAGTAATTGAATCAAAATTTCGTTGATCCATGACAAATGCCAAATCTTTATTTTTATCTTTTAATTTCTATTAATTGCTATATGATTAAGATTGAAGTTAATTTCCTTGATATGCAACCTTAAGGATTATGATTATTACTATTATTATTATTATGAGCATTCAAGTAATGAGTTTTGATTTAATCGAGAAATCTCATATTAAATCATTCTTTATTTTATTAATGCATAGGATTGCATAAATAATTGCTTTAGAGTGCCTTACACGCATTATCCATTAAGTTAATCATGATTAAGATATTAATTCTATGTAAAGGCCCATAGTTAGAGGAAAATGCCCATGCATTTGATTCTTTGATAAATAAATAAAAGCCAAAATGATTGCATTGTATTCTTTCACTAAATTTGCCCCACTTTTCCTATTTTATATCTCCTGATATTTTTTTTTCTACCATCATTTGCTTCTTGTTGTTATTGTAGCTATTCATTAAACTATTATTTTAATAATTGACAGATATGAGGCGGAGATTATAAAAAAGATTCGTGAAGTTATTATTACTAGATTGAAACTTACGCCTTTGTGTGTGGGTGACAACATCGTTGGAATGGACTTTCATTTGAAGCAATTAAAATCAATGATGAAAATTGAGAGAGATGATGTTTACATGGTCGGTATATACGGAATTGGTGGAATTGGTAAAACTACCATGGCCATGGCTATTTATAATGATATCTCGTCTCAATTTGATGGTAGTAGTTTTCTCAGAGTTGGAGAGACATCCAATCTTCTTAAATTACAAAAGAAACTTCTTCGGGATACCTTAAAGGATCAAAGCATAGAAATCGAAGATCGTAGTGAAGGAATCAATAAGATAAAAAAAATACTTTGCTCAAAAAGAGTCCTAATTGTTCTTGATGATGTGGACAAAATAGAGCAATTAGATAACTTAGCTGGAAAATATGGTTGGTATGGGTCAAAAAGTATAGTTATTATAACAACCAAAGATATAAGTTTGTTGAACCAACATGGAGTAGATCAATTTTACGAGGTAAAGGAATTGAATCATGAAGAAGCCATTGAGCTTTTTAATTGGTGGGCCTTTAAACAAAATATTCCCAGATCTGGAGATTTTAAAGACCTATCAGATTGTGTGGTAAAATATGCTGGAGGACTTCCTTTAGCACTTAAAGTTTTAGGTGGATTTCTTTACAATAAGAGCGAAGCTGAATGGAAAAGTGCATTAAAGAAACTAGAAAAAGTACCCCACATGGATGTACAGAAAATTCTTCGAGTAAGTTATGACAAATTGGGATGATGTAGAACAAGGGATATTCTTGGACATTGCTTGTTTTTTTAGAGGGGAAGGTAAAGATTTTGTTTCAAGAATATTAGGAAGTGATGCAGACATTGTAATAAGGGTTCTTCAAGAGAGATGCCTCATAACTATTTCTGAAAATAAGTTAGATATGCATGATTTATTACAAAAAATGGGTAAAGAAATTGTTCGTCAAGAATGTCCGAAGGAGCCTGGAAAAAGGAGTAGACTTTGGGATCCTAATGATGTTCGGGGAGTGTGTTACCGTAAAATGGTAGTATCAATATATTTTATTTAAGAAATTATATATCTCTACAAGAATTAAATATATTTTTGGACTTATTGTTTTTAGCTTATTCTTGGAATTTTCTTTTTTCAGGGGAGTGAAACAATTTAGTTGGACATTCATAAAACTTTTAATTGGGTAAAATTAAATTTCTATGGATTCTTTAACAGAAATGAAGAGACCTAGATTGCTCAAAGTCTATACTCATTTTGGTCGCTTTGTTAAAACTGGACCTTCTGGACGACTTTTGAACTTTCTTCTTCCTGAAAGATATTCCATTTTCTTGAAAACTACCCTTTTAAAATCCTTACCAAAACGTTTTCATGCAAATAATCTTGTTGAACTCAATTTACTCGGGTAGCAACATCAGTAACTTTTGGAAAGAGAATGAGGTATTGTCAGTATTATTATTGTTGTTGTTGCATCAATACTCTTTATATTAGCTTTCAAGTTTATATAAAAAATATTATCCATTAAGATATTTTGTTCTATTATAGGTCCTTAAAAACTTGAAAGTCATCAACCTCTGGGATTCAGGGGATCTCGTTGAAATGCCAGACTTTGCTAGTGTGCCGAATTTAGAGACCCTCGATCTAACAAAGGATAAATCTAATTAAAAATTCATCAATCAATTTCTATATTAGAGTTATTAACAACAATTTTGAATCTTCTCAATAGAGTGCGTAAGCCTTGAGAGTCTTCCACGAAACTTCCACAAGTTGGAACATCTTCAAAGCCTCTGTTGTTCTGAGTGTTCAAAGTTGCAGAGTTTTCCACAAATCACGGGCAATATGAGCAAGCTAAGAGTGATTGATCTGAGTGTCACTGCTATAGTAGAAGTACCATCATCAATTGAGCATCTAAATGGGCTCGAATACTTCGATTTAAGATGGTGTGAAAATCTTGTTAGTCTTCCAGAAAGTATTTGCAATTTGAGGTCTCTTAAAAAGCTCTATGTGCGGGGCTCTTCAAAATTAGAGAGATTGGTGGTGATGCCAAATGAAGAGATAGAGGATTTGACTTGTCATCCCAGCAGGAGGCGGTGAGGCAAATGATCAACTTCATTAAACACATCAATCTACAGAGCCATCAAATGGATGCAGAGGCCCCTAATCATCCTAATTTCCGCCTTTCGTCACTGGTAGAATTGTCTGTAACAAACCAGTCCGTGGACCATCTAAACTTCAGTTATTGGTTCTTCCACGCATCATCACCGAAAGTAAACTTCAGTTATGGTTTCCTCCACTTATCATCACTGAAAGTATTATCTATAGGAAACTTCAATCCTGTGGCAAGAGGATTAATCTTCAATAGTATTTTTCTTCAATCTTCTTTACGGTTGCGCCCTCAACTCGCAATCTAATGGAAAAAGGAATTATTTACGAATATTTGGAATCTATCTCACCGTGTTTGTGTCTAAGTAATCGGCAATTTAAGGGAAGGAGATATCCTTAATCATATTTGTCATTTGTCATCATGAAAGAATTATTCTTGAAGGGAACCATTTAGTAGCATACCCGATAGCTTCAACCGACTTTCCAATCTAAGAGGCCTAAACTTGAGCCATTGCAAGCAACTTCGATATATTCCAGAGCTTCCATCAAGTCTACTATTTCTAGATGCCCACTGTTTGGACGGTATTTCATCAAGCCTCTCATTGGTGTCCCTTCATTCTCTATTCAATCGCTTCGAGATGGAATTAACCGAGGTATGATTTTTCATGGTAGATTGCTTTATTTTCATTAATTTTTTACCATGTATGCATTGGATTCGCATAGTACAATATCTATGTAGGAAACTAAGATCCGCGGTTGGTTCTTCCTGTACCGCGAATGGGAATGAGTACTCGTTATTCCTAGAAGTAGTAGCACTCAGGTATGATGAAGACTCAAGTATGGGAAGTGATGATAACAATAAAGTTCTCGTAATTGGTATGAAAATAATGACTTGTTGGGGTTTTCTTTATGTTGTGTGCATCCTCCGATGTTCCTTGGCGGTGAAAACGACAATGTAATTTTCTTGAAATCTAGATCTGGACTTGAACGTGGCCTGACTGTCTCGATAAAACTTGGAAGAACTTGTGCGAGTGTGTTGGAATCTGCAAATGAAGATTTGGAAAGGGTCTTTTTAGACAGCATCTCAGTTGAATCTTGGTGTAATCTATCTGATGATGATTGTTCATCAGATCAAATGTGTGTTATATATTATCCCAAGGATGCTATTAAAGAGGAATTTCACTCCAATCAATGGACACACTTTACGGCTTCATTTGATTGCATCTATGGCACAGGTTATTCTCTTGGGAAAGTGGAAGAGTGCGGGATCCATCTTATATATGCCAACTGCTTCCAATGTCAACAACACGAGGAATGCCAACGGAAGCTTTGTTTGAAGGGTCGTGAAATCAATGAATTAACCCTAATTGAGTTTCCCTACGAACTTAGTAGTTTATGTTTGAGGGAGTGTAAAAACCTTGAGAGTCTGCCAAGTACCATTTGTGAGTTGAAGTCACTTACCACTCTCTCTTGCTCTGGCTGCTCACAATTAAAGAGCTTCCCGGAAATCCCACCAAAGGGTTTGGAAAATTTAAGAAAGCTTCAGTTAGATGGAACTGCTATACAAGAACTACCTTCATCCATTCGAAATCTAAAAGGGCTTCAATATTTGGATCTGGCATACTGCAGCAACCTTTTGAGCCTTCCAGAAACCATTTGTCATTTGAAATCACTTGCATTTCTCTCTTGTCTGGGCTGTTCACAACTAAAGAGCTTTCCAGAAATCTGGGAGGATATGAAAAATTTAAGAGAGCTTGATTTAGATGAAACTGCTATAGAAGAGCTTCCAACATCGATTCAACGTCTACATGGGCTTCAAAAATTGCACCTATCAAATTGCAGCAACCTTTTGAGCCTTCCAGAAGCCATTTGTCAATTGAAATCACTTGCATTTTTCTCTTGCTCGGGCTGTTCACAACTAAAGAGCTTTCCAGAAATTCGGGAGGATATGGAAAATTTAAGAAAGCTTTATTTAGATGGTTCAAGAAGAACTACCTTCATCCACCAAGTCTAAAAGGGCTTCAATATTTGAATCTGGCATACTGCAGCAACCTTTTGAGCCTTCCAGAAACCATTTGTCATTTGAAATCACTTGCATTTCTCTCTTGCTGGGGTTGTTCACAACTAAAGAGCTTTCCAGAACCGGGAGGATATGGACACAATTTAAGAGAGCTGACGAGATGAAACTGCTATAGAAGAGCTTCCCAAATATCATTCAATGCCTACATGGGCTTCAAAAATTGCACCTATCAAATTGTAGCAACTTAGTGAATCTTCCGGACAACATTTTTAACTTGAGATTTCTCAACTATCTCAATGTTAATCCATGTTCAAAACTCGACAAGTTTCTTCAGAATCTGGGGAATTTGCAATGTTTAGAGTATTTGGGAGTTGCAGGTTTTGATTCGAACCATTTTAGTAGCATACCCGCCAGCATCATTCAGCTTTCAAAACTGAGAATCCTTAACCTAAGTCACTGCCATAAGCTTCTGCAAATTCCAGAGCTTCCACCAACTTTGGTGACTATGTCCATGTTTGCCCATTCCTGGAAACTTCATCAACCCCCTCAGGTTTTCCTTATTTTTCTGTGCAACAAGCTCAAATCAGCAATTAAGGTATGATTTTTCAAGATATTTTAAGCTTTTTATTCTGGGGTGAAAACCAAGATTTGCTATGTTTTCTTCTTGCAGGAGTTTGAGATAACTGGTTAATAGAGGATTAATATGCTTGACCCTGATATGGCGGACTTCCGGAGTGGATAAGCCATAAGAAAAAAGGATCTAAAATAAAAATAGAGTTTCCTATGGATTGGTGCCAGAAGAACGACTTCTTGGGATTTGCCTTATATTCTGTTTCTGTTCCGCTTCATGTTGAATCTAAGAAAAAACCTCGTTTAGAATGTAAACTGAATTTCCATCAACTTGTATGTCTAGCTGTGGATGAATTCTCGTCAATGCACAGTTATTCATGCCGCATATATTAATGGCGATGAATCAAATAGATGTAAGGCAGAGGCGAGTCAATAGCGTTGGTTTACACAATAAGCATGTATTAGTCAAAATGGATGGAGGCATTTGAAGGCTTCGTTTCATGGTGAAGGAGTGAAAGTGGAAGAGTGTGGGTTCCATCTTATATACTCGGAAGAGCATCAACAAAACCGAGATGATGAAGACAGCCACATGCCCATGTTCTTGAATCTTCTTGAGAATTTTGGTGACAACAGATCAACAACAGAAAATGTTAAGAGAAGGGGTGATGATGCAGAACATAATCCAGCAGAGGAACCACACCATAAAAGATCAAGGTACATCATCAAAACTTTTTTAGTTCATGTCAACCATTTATTTATAGGGTGATTTGATTAAGACATTTGAAAATCCAGTTTCGAAAATTTGATCATTCATCAACTTTTGACCTTATTTTAACAAAAATACTCTTTTGTTCATATAAAATAACCCTTTTTTTTCATATAAAATCATGAAATGGAAAAAAGGGCATTTTTTTTGCCAAGATGGATTACTTTTCAAGAAAAACAGGGGAAAGTTTATATTTAAAAAAAATGGATTATTTAAGGTTTTTAAACCAAATAATTCTTCTTTATACTAATCACACCTCTCTATAGATGGTGACTTGTTTTCCCATTCTTTTCTATTTGGGTTCCTTGGTTCATTTTGAACTTATTTTTTCATTTAAGGTTGAAATGAGGTGGTCTACAAGTTCTAATATATCAGCTCTTAAACAACATTACGAGTATAAATTTTTTGAATTGGAAGAAGAGAAGAAAGTTTGTAGGTAATCGCTTTGTTCATACCTAAGTATTTTGTAAGCTAAGGTCATAACTTAAATTTTTTGAAAGAGATTGAGGAGCTGAAGCAGGACCTTGCAAGTATTTCTTCCACTTCTAATGATAGTGCAGATAAACACATGTGAATCTGGAATTCCTTTACTCCTTACAATGGCAATTTTATGTCTTATAATATAATATTTTGCATTTCAGGTTTCAGAGTTGAAGAAACATGATGCCCAATCTCATCAACTCTTAAGATAAAAGCAAAAATCCAATGAAACTGATGAGATTCAGGGAATGAAATCCCAAAAGGTTTTATTTCTCATTCATGCAACTTGTCTGCTTACAAAATGAAAGTCAATTTTATAACCATCTCAATTTTATCTAGGTTCTTGAAACATAAGATCAAACTTAACTTGAGTAGTTTGCTATAAAAGCATCATAGTAAAAAGCTCTGCATGCATCATTAAAAAAATATAATTTTACACTTTTGTTTTCATCTTTAAATGCTTGATTTATGTTGAGAAAATTTTAGAGATACAATTGCATAAAAATTATTTTAGTAGAACTTTGGTTAAATGCCTTGCTCATTAAAGATTAAGTATAGCATATATGCTTCAAAAGTGGAACATTCCCTATACTGTCTAAATTTTTTAATCCAAGTAAGTGTTTCCAAACTCGTTGAATCAACTCTTTACTATATTTAGGTAAAATTACTAGAATGCATGAGTGAGTATTATGTGTTTACCTATTATTTGTTTAGTTTGTTTTCTTTTTTTGTTTTTTGCTTTAGCAAAGTTTTCTCATATTAGATGTTATTTCATATATTTGGTCAAATATGCATGATTAGATGAGCTCAGTGTTTCTGAGTATGTTTTTTTACCTTTTTAAATCAATTACCCATGCAAACTTGTTTTTAACCATAGCTATTTCTTTCATGAGTAAAGCAATAAAAGAATGATGGTTAGAAGAAGGAAAAGAGAGTAGTCTTAATTGAATTCCTGCCCCTTAACATATGGATTCTTAATATCAGCCAGTTGGTGGAAGAAATTTCTGAGCTCCCATCAACTCTAATAGAAATTGATGCTCATGATCACACGGTCCCTTGGAAATTTTGCTTAATCCATCAAGTCCATTCTGGTCGTTTTCTCCTCAAATTGTTGAAATTATCACCTCCTCAGGTATGATGTGTTAGATATAAAAGTTCTTCTATACCAAGAATTGTATTTAATGATGGTTCTTAAACTTTTGTGCAGGATTCAGAATGTGATATACACTGGAATCAGTAAAATTGATATTTCAGGCTGTAACAGAATTCCAAGGTTAGCATCCTATCATAAACTTGGGGTACCAAACAGTTTCATATCAATTTGTACGAGTTTGTACCTCGGATTTACGAGAACAACTGCTTAAGCAATTGTATATCTAAAATTGCTGTCCGGTTACAACTCCTTCAGATTTGCTTTCTTCATCTTTACTGTGAAAGTAAATGGTTCAAGAGGACCCCAGAATGCTAAAGAGTAATGGTGGTGGTGTTTATGTGCCTTAAACAAAAGAGGTGTATTATTGTTAAGGATTATGAATTACACTTCATCTTTTCTTTTTATGCACAAGCTAGATGCTTTTTAAATATTTAAACCCCTAGATTATTTAAATGTGACTGAGTGTTATATACAAGTGGATAATCAGATCCTATATTTAGCTTTTTTTGAATTTTTCTTCTCTTTTTCTCAAGTTTGGGGTTATTAAGGAGTCAAAGAGCCCAACATCAAGTTGATTTTTGAATGCGATTCATAGCGTTAAGAATACATTTGACAAAATAAGTTAGAAACTATAAATTGTCTAGAGAAACTCAAGTAACTATCGATGGAGTTTCTTTTTCTCTAGTGCCTTTCGTGCAAATAAAGTCTATTAGATTGATGGTAGGCTAATACAAGACTTAAATTACAAGATAATATCTTTGTCTCAGTTAATGGGGGTGTTCCCTATTCAGTTCATGGATGGTTGTATTGCCATTGAATGGACTGTGTTGTTATAACAACTTTACCTTGGTTTGCTATGCTCATTGGATTTTTCATGTTCTTTTTTTCATTGGGTGATCTTATTCATCATCTTGTAGCTTAGGCATTTAAACTGCATTCTTTTTTGTTTGTCATTAGGAATTATTGGCTTTCTCTTACTGTTGAATGCTAGTCATCATTGAGTTCACTCTTGTTGGTATTTTGTGGGTTTTTCTTACTATTCAAAAAGAATAATGAAATAAAGGATAATAGAACAATTTTTTGCCTTTGATTTCAAATAAAACAATGGGAAGGGGATAATAAAACTTTTTTTTTTTTTTTCAAAGACCCTTAAATTCCATGAGTGTCCCTCAATTAGAATGGGATGAAGTTCAAAGCATTCACGCATAAGAAGGATGATGTTCTTTGTATGATTATTTGTTTTCTAATTTTGAAGTGATCTAAGTTTGTTTATTTTTATTATAACTTTTTTTTACTCCTATTAAACATATAAATAATAGGTTTCATAATGCTATAAAAAAGAATGATGATTCTTTTCAATTTGAATTGGTAAATTGCGCCTTAGTTTTTATAATAAAAGAATTTCAAAATTATGTAATTTTTATAAATATATATTTTTACTTTCCTCACAATTTTTATTACCATTATTAATCAATTGAAATTGTATTTATTTATTCGGTAGAGTAAAATTTTATGCTTTTTAATAAATAGTGAAAATTTTTTAAAAAAAATAGAAAAATAGACAAGACACAAATGTAAAAAGATGAGTGGTAATTGTTGGATGGGAAATGGAGAAAAAAATTGGGAGGAGGAAGAAAATGATATGAACGAAGTTGTGCTCGCTGACACGATTGATGCCAACTGTTAGCCATCAAGTGTGAACGGTTCAATAATGGCAACCAATTGGTTAGAAAAGGATCATTGTTTTTCTTCTTTTATAAATACAAGAGGAAAAAAAAAAGTAAAGAGTAAAATTTAAAAAAAAAATAAAGTTTATAAATAATTAAAGTTTACAAGAACTTTTATGAATCTTTTTTCTATATCCCACTCTGAATCTTTACATTGTCCAACGTCTATAATTAAAATAAAAGTTGGGATATAAAAACGAAATTTATGAAAGTTTGTATGTTTAAAAAAAATAAACTTTTTTTATTGAGGATTTAAGTAAACTTTTCCATAATATTTTTACCTTTATGTAAAAATAGTAAAAGTAACATTGTAAGTTGGTTGTTGTTGGGTGGGGAGGGAAGGGACGTAAGGGATTGAGGCAGAATCCACTGCCAGTAGAGGGTAAACTTGTCCGTTTATATTATTTTCCTCAAAGTTCCCCAATTCCGATATATACAACTCTTTGTGTCCTCTTTTAATTAATTTTCCCTTGGGTGCACCAAAACATAATTTCTCCTTGGTCTTACTCTTATCCATCTTTATCGTTTTTTATACTTGATGGACTCTAGGCAAACAAATGAGCCGGAGCCTTCAACATAGCCGAGCGCCTCGGGCTTGTTTATTTTAAGTCGAGCCCGGCCCGAGCCTTTAGTCGTTTTCTTTTTGTGCTCAAGCTCGTTGAGCTCGGTACCGAAATGAAACTCGAGCTTATGCGAGCTTTTTGATCAAATAATATTTTGGGTTGACCTTTAACTTACCACATAAAAAAATTGAGATGATAATCACTATTACGAACCATTAAAATCGTGTGATAAGCGCATATAACCGAGTAAATTACCCTTCATTTCTCGGCGAACAGCCATGCTATAAAAACTTAAAATATAGGCGGCGGCTATTAGAGTAAAAACGAATTTTTACTCTACAAATTACAATACTAATTGAGTATTTTTAGGTCATTAATCTTTAACTTATATATATATATATATATACACATGACTCAATTAATCTGCTTATTTAAAAAGTAAATAATTTAAAACATATATAATCATAACTTCATATTAAGTGTAAATTTGACTTGAAAACTTATCTATTTATTAAATAGATTATATAAGTCAACATAAATTTTGCATACAACCTTAATTATCTCCGACAGCTTCTTATTTACACAACATATGGGGAGAGTGGCAGACAACAAAGATGAGATTCCCCCGTCCAAAAAAGAAAAGAAACTAACAGTTGATGCCACATTGACCGGCGGCCGCTGAGCTGCCAAGGTAAAGGTTCATCCGCACCCAGAGCAAGGAGAATATGGAAGCAAGGAGAATCGACCAGACGATGACGATTGTCGGGGTCCGGTTTTGGTGACCCAACAAACCTTTTAGGAAGGGGTAGAGATGGACGATCACCCAAATGGCGAAGAAGAGCTTTCCGAATAGGGGACCCCATGACTGATACCCGCTGTTTATGGCGTATGAAACTCCGGGCGACAATGCCGACCAAGCAATCAGACAAAGCAATCGTGGTTGGTGGGATGAGAAGGGATGTCCATTTGAACACGTAGAGCTCGGCGAAGTCACCGTCTTCGTCGGAGGCCTTTGAGGTGACAGTGAAGTTGGTATCGATCCCGGCAAGCACCTTCAGCAGACCTTGGAAGACAGCAAAGAGATGAGATGATGTACCACCAATGACCCAGAACTGCTCAGTTTTCTCCACCACAGTCTGATGCTGACTCCACTCCATCTGAGCTCAAGTATTCCGGTGGCGAAAATGGAGATGAAGAGGAGAATAAACCACATGCTAGAAAAGTTGCTTATCTGCATAAAAATTGTGAAAAGATATGAACAAAAAGGCTCTGTAAATGCTTGAAACAAGAATCAGAGATTTCACTAGTTGGTGAAGTAAAACTGTTGTCACATATCTCTGGAATGATGAATTTCCCGGTTAGAAGACAAATAGCAGGAAGGACACGGTAAGCAATGAGGGGTATAGAAGTGAGAGGATAGACAATGGTATTGATGTATGCAAGTCTCTCCAAGAGCCTGAGCCTCCCATCGTAGCCATACCATATGGGGCAATGCCTGCTCAGCAGAATCTCAATAGATCCCAATGCCCATCGAAGAACTTGGTTCAAACGATCCGAAAGATTGATGGGAGCAGACCCCTTGAATGCTGGGCGTGGTGGCATGCAATATATTGAAATCCAAGCTCGTGCATGCATCTTAAACCCAGTCAGAATATCTTCAGTCACAAAACCGTAAATCCATCCAATCTAGTCGTAGACAGAAGCATAAGCACAATTAATTAATTTGAAGAGGTAATATAATCCAGTTCGAAAGTTAACTGTAAACAGCAAAAATATGGACGATTTTTTTTTTTTTTTAACTGATGGATCATATATATTACAAAGATCAACTAATCCAACTTTGCCCCATCTGAACTTGTCCTCGTATCCACAACTAATAACATGGATTGCCTCTTTCAAGAGGGTTGCAGGATTAGTTGATGGTGGAATGCCACCCTGTTCCATGAAAGTGGCTGCAATAAAACAGGGGACTGACCAACAAGCCTCTAAGCTTTTCTGAGACATAAGAAGCGACCTCCCTCATCATCATACTCTGGAAAGGCAAAACAGAGCATTTGATGATATGTTAGCTTGAAAGAGGTAAATTCCAAATTACTTGAATTTAAAGTATGGAGGACCAAATTGATAAATTATCAAATGAAGAGAACTCAAAATGGCCTCGAAAATAAAATAAAACTCAAACCTTAGTCCAAAACATGACAATTATGAAATCAAGGCAGAATCACATCGGGCCCCGCTGGTTGAGATTTTTCCTTCAAAATACTCTAATGCGGATCTCGATGGGTTTCTTTTCCTCATTTTGCTGAACTTTTGTTTCAAACAGTCATGGAGTTGTACCCTTCACTTCTCCAACTTAAGTTTGGCATATATAGCGGCAATTTCGTAAGCATGCAAGAAAACATGTAAATAATATGTAACCCATCTCCTCGTTAGCCAATACGCTGGGTAGGGGAAGTCAAAATTTATAGTTGAGAGATCCAAGAGGGTTTGTTTTTTCCTTAAAATATTGGAAAATCCCAAAGTATCCACCAAATGCAAGAAAATAGAGAATCCCCATACCCGTTGAAGGAAACCAAAATCACCCGAATCCATAACTTCAAGCCGACCCGCTGGATTATTCCAGTTTTGGCGGTTGCATCAACTACCAAAGATATGTATTCGTCCAAATTATTAATATCCACCTAAAAAATCAACAAATAAGGAAGTATTTCAGGAACATCTTTGCAAACACAAATATGCTGAAGGGGGAAAAAAATCCATCAAAGTTTTGAAGAGGTATGCAAATTACATTTTCTTCTCCTGGTTTCAAAATGTAGTCTGGATAACCGGGAAGACTGAAATCCAAACAGAGATCTTCTATTGGTGCCCCACGGAAACATAAATCATCAATTATACCCTGATTATCACTGCCCATTGATTCTAGATATTGTTTCCGACTAACAAGGACTTGTAGTTCTTGAAAAATCTTCCCAAACTCGGCATCAAAAGAAAGAATATCATGTAAATCAAGCTCCTACAAGAAAATGAAATAGCTGAATGTCTCAACCACAAACATAATTGCACACTGACTAGACCATAACAAAACAAAATTACAGCAAAATGATAGGGTTATCAAAAAATCTGTAACTAGGAAAGAAGTAAATTTTCATTATTGTACAAAGGACACAAGTAACTTACTTGACCAAGTGCCAAGCTTGTACAATGCCGCGACAATGGCGTGTCCAAGAGCCAAGGAGCTTGACAATATCACCGGTAGCCGTACTAAATCCGCATCAGAGATATTATTTGTTTTTCCATTTTTACACTGTAATCACTGCAAGATCATGCTTATAATATTACTGCAATAATATTACTGTAATAAGATTATGCTTACATCTTGTAATCACTGTAATCACTGCAATAATATTACAGTGTTTGCCTATAATCACTGCAAGATGTACTGTACAGGAACACTCTACTACCCTGGATCACAAACACTCCTTCCAAACATACATCATTAAAAACTTAATTCTGATTCAATGGAAAGTAAATATTAAACCCAGTAATAAACAATTGTCTAAGTCAGTTCATATACAAGAAATCAAGAATACTGTCTAAGTCGGGCTTGGACAAAAAGAAAGCAAAAAACAACCGCCTAAGTCGGCCGACAAAAGAAGGTAAAAACAACTGCCTAAGTCATTGACAAAAGAACAAAAAAACAATTGTCTAAGTCGTACTGACAAAAGAAGCAAAATAAATCAAAACCAAGAAGTTAGGTTTGCTTCGTAATTTCAAGTCATATCTCTTTAGTATAAACTATCACCAACCTCAGAAATTAAATAATAAGCAAAAAATAGTTAATACATAAAAAAAAAAAAAGTAAACTAACTAATATGAAAATATTAAACATAGTAATGAACACTTACACATTGCAACTCTACAACCCAAATTAAGTGTCCATCTCTAACCTTCTTGCATAAACTCATTCTCAACCTTTAAATAAAACAAGAAGCAAGATCAAGCTTCATGTAAAAACAAGAAATACTAAACTATATATATAAACATATATTAAAGTCAATAAAAGTAATTTACATTGGATGCCAACTCAACTCCCAAAATCCGATCAGAACTAATCTCCCATACAAATCAAAGCTTGGACGCCTCAAAGCCTTAAAGAACTTCGATATTGGTCATACTCTACCTCCAAAGATCATGCAGATTCTCAAGCAACCGTAGTAATAAAGAATGGATAATATGTCTCAGCCATCTTTGATAAGTGTCGAAATTTTAGACTATTAGCTTTCCACCAATTCAGCATCAAAATCCTCATATTCCTCATATTACCGTGCTTATAAACTCCTTCATTTCCAAATACATACGTCTATCTCACTCTTGTTCCCATGAATGATATCGCACTAGTTATAACCTACCATCAAAAATCATCTGCCTTTTGTTTTTTCGCTTGAGAGGGCTTAGAATCATATGGCATTGCCTATGCTTACTATTTATTTGGCTATCTACAGATAGATTTTCTTCTTTGCTCCTTGTAAAGAAATTGTAAGGACCTCACGAACATCATCTATGCCTCTCGAAAAATCATCTCGCCGGATAAATTTTGGAAATAGTGTGAGAATGAGTTTCATTTTATACCGAGGATCCAAGACCGCCCCAATTGCCATCACCAAGTTACATTCTCCCCAATACTTGTCAAACTTTTCCTTCATCTTTAGAGTCATACGCTTCACAAAATCTTTATTATCAGTAGACATGTCATTCAACATCTTCCTTACTTTCCATATTTGACGAAGAAACAAATTTGAAGTAGGATATTTTCGTCTTGAGAACACCTTTGTAACATCATTAATAACCTCCAAAAATTTAGAAACCTCAGCAGCCCTTTTCCAATCCTCATCGGATGGCAACCATTTATAGTTGTAGTCCCTTCCTCAGACCGTGAAAAAACTGACTTGTTCTCAAGTGCACACTCTAGCATGACATATGTTGAGTTCCACCGTGTAGGCACATCAAGAATCAAGCGCTTAGAGGTAGATAGCTTTAGGCTTTTGACAATTTCATTGAACTTATAAAGTCTTGAAGGAGACAACTTCAAATACTTAACACTTTCTCGAATATTCTCAATCACATCTCGTACTTCTGTTAACCCATCTTGACCATCGTCGTAATATGAGCACAAAGATTGACACATGAAATATTTTACCACCAAAGTGAAGCTTTTCTTTGCTTCAAAATTTTCTTTCAATACTCTTACAAATCTAAATCATTTAAAGAAGCATATCGAGTGTAATGGTGTAAATTTTATCTTCACTCCCCAATCAATCGTAAACACTAATCGATACTATCGCAATTAAAGCCCAGTGTGAGGAGGTTTGAAGGGACAAAATCTGGGATTCTTCTTCGCAACTCCATCTCCTCAATCCGTAAAATGTCCCGTGAGGCACATATACCCTATGGACGTATTTGAAGTCCATAAATCGGTTAAGCCGATTTTATTAATGCTCGCCAATGCCAACTTCCAAACTTTCCTTCTCAAATATATACATCTTCATGCAATCGCTTTCAAAGTTTGTCTTTCATCGCTCATACTGGGTTAAGACTTCTACAAAATTCTAGTGAAGAACTCGTACTCTACCATCCGAAAAGGATATTCGTGGACAACAAACATCTTTACAAGTTCCTCTCTTACTTTCCTCTTTATCATACTTAAAGATTGATAGCATTTCATCACCTTCAATAACATCAAAAGATAATAAACTTTGCTTGACCCTATCCTTCGCCAACCAAAGTAGCTCACGAGGTGTGCAAAGTTTTAGATGCCTTTTAAGATGAGTTGTTGCACTTCTTCTTATAGGCAAGATTATGCTTGCAAAGGATTAAGACCTTGCCTTCATGTCGCCACCGTTTGTTATGATTTCCAAATTCCTTCCAAACTACTCGACTCTTCTTCCGCTTGTCGCTTCACAGATCTATACCCATTTCATCCATTTCGTCGTTTTTATCCACATCTTCCATATCGATCACAATAGTTAGCTTTTGTTGGTTCAGACATTTCGATAAAAAAATAATCCACATAAACTATTTTCTAAAATGCGTATACTACAAATTTACATATAAATAAGATGTAAGAAAATCCTATAGGTGCCTAGCCAGATAACTTAGATTCTTCTCTTCTATTTTTGATGGGTAATTTTTTTTGTCCCCATTGGGACTAAACTCCCAAAATCCCTCCTTAACCTTTTACCAGTTGACTCAAGCCTCAAGGGCATCGGTCCTTCCTATTTTGTCAGTGATTTGCAATGCATAGATCATCCTATTTGCCTCTTAGTAGGGACAAGAAAGCCTGGAGAGAAAAATGAATGCATAACACAGAAGCTACCAGTCACAAAAATTAAGGTACATGGTGGTAGCTTCCCATAAGACGTATTGATCATAGACCGCTGGTCGCAAAGAATAAGGAATGACGGTTCAAGGTCAGAAGATTGCAACGACTTTGGGAAGGTTAAATAGAAATTAATTGCCATTTTCGCCAAGAGCGCACTCCACGCGTCGGGCGCCTTCTTCAACCCAATTTGTAATAGCCCAAGCTCACTTCCATGCCGAAATTTCCACAACCAATAACCAAAACACTGCTTCGGAATCGGAACCGACTTATACACACCTATGGACAACCCGTCCCCGAAACCTCTCAATGCCCGTAATTCTCGCATCACAGTTCCGGAGCATTTCATTTGTTTAAGCTTGTTAAAAAACTATGTCAATCCAAGATTGAATTCAGAGTATTATTAGGCATCAATTAAATGATTAAATAAGAGAGAATACCTTGAATGATTGTATTTGAAGCGGAGATTCGACGAAAATGGAGCAGAGAAAATCGTGATGAGCTCAATGGCAGGTACAGAGGGAGAAAGGTTGAGATGCAATACGCCAAGGCCGGGAGAGAGGCAGATCGATGGTCGTAGATGGGTCGGCGCCGCGTGTCGAGGCGAGAGGAAGTCGGGACGACGACTGCGGCCGATAAATTCAGCTGAGGTCTGATTGCCCGAGAGTGGGGACGCACGAGCGGGAGAGTGATTCAGAATCAAAGTGAGCGAATTTGTGGTTTAGGTTTTTTTTTTCCATATATTGGTATTGCAGTGCAAAACGACGTCGTTTTGCACTGATAATTTATTTAAAAAAAAATGCTAAACGACGTCGTTTTACGATAGGCTCCTGTTGGGCCCGGTCAAGTTCTCCTGCCTGGCCGTTAAGAAACAAGCCTAATTTTAGGCTCAAGCTTGGCTTGTTAGGCTTACGAGCCAAGCTCGAGCCGAGCTTTTCGAGCCGAGCCCAAGCCCGAGCCCGAGCTCAGGGGCTCAATTACCAGCCCTACTCTCAGGCTAATAAGTTGCAAAAATAACAATAATAATAATAATAAATATGAAGTGAATTTCATATCTTTAATTTTATCTATACAACTGAATCAGGGGCATATAGAATGTAATGTAAATAGATCATACCATATTCAAGAAATTTACTTACCTAAGGGGCATATAGAATGTAATGTAAATAGATCATACCATATTCATGAAATTTACTTACCTAAGTACCATCGATTAATACAGCATATACATGAGAATGCAGGTAATTGAATTGACGCATTTTGCCTGTCAATACAGTGAAGTGTAGTTATATAACGAGGCGGATTTGGGACAGGACGACCCTATCCCAATCCCGTCCCATTTATTTTTTTCATTTTCTAAACCCGTCCCCATTTAAAAAAATTAACGAGGCGGGGTAGGACGGGTTAGCGAGGATGAGAAAAATTTTAAAACCCGCCGTTTATATTTTATTTATTTTTTTTATATTTGTTTTTTTATTATATTAAATTAATATATTTCATAAAAAAATGCAATACAGATTTTTATAATTATTTATTAAAAATATTCTAATAATTATTATTATATATATTAAAAAGATAAAATAAAATAATAAAAAATATTTTTTAAATATAATCGGGGCGGGGGCGGGGCTGGTAGGCATGCCATTACTTGAACCCATTCACTTGAAAAAAATAAATCTGAATCCATTAAAAACCCGATTATGGTTAAAACAAAACCGTCCCATTAGGAGAGGGGCGGGAACCCGAAATAACCTCCACCGTTGCCATTCCTATGCAAGTGGACCAGATCAAGGTTCCATGAGGAACATTTTCGTGAAAAAAAAAGAAGAAAGAATGAGATGAGACAAAGCTTGACTTCGATGACTCAAGTCATGGCAGAATTATCAAGTTGAGAGTTTCAAACACTGCCAAAATTAGGATATCAAAATTCCAAAAAAAGTATTAGGTGCAAAGTAGAATAATATAAAAATATTTTATGAATACACAAATTAAAACAAAAATTAAAAAATAGATAGAATACTAGTTTTCTAGTCACTATGATTTTTCCGCAAAAGAGAACCTAAAAGATACTCTTTATTTTTGGGTTTAAATAAAAAATAATATGATTTTTTTTAACCTTTCATTTGTTTTTAATGTTTATTTTTTTAAATTATTAAAAAAATATCAAAAAGAGATGAAGAGAGTAAAGATTGATAGAAATAAAAAAAGATGGATTTAAAAGTAATAAACTATTTTCATATAGTTTATGTGTAAATTTAAATATTCAATTATTAAATCCTAGCTAATATCTTAATGATATCTTTGATTTCACAATTCATACTTTCCAAAAATAAAAGGATGTACTTCATTAGTATTAAGCATCTAAATATGACTAAATGGTATCTTTGTCTCTTTCTAAACTTCACATCCTAAATTCAAGGTCATTCATCAAAAGCCATGGATGTAAAAAAATTGATTAATTTGAAAATACATAAATTATAATAATTTTAATTATATTTAATTTGAACAAACAAAAATGGTATTTTGAAAATTCTTTTTGAATAATGGGCCTATGACTTACAAAATTCCTAAACGAGAGAATACAGGTTTGTGGCACATTGCAGCATTATATTGCATAGTACTATTCTTTATTCATGTAAAAAAGCCGTTTTATAATCTAGTTTATGATACTTTACCTTGTTAATTGAACATGAGTTCTTGGGAAAATGAAAAGGACATGGTTAAGATAAGAATTATTATAATTTTTTTTAAAAAGAAAACTTATATAGTTGCTTTTAAGGATATACTCCTTCTTTATAAAGTTATATCCTTTACATAAATTAACGAGTAGGACATAACTTGCTCATTCTAGCTACTATAAAGCACACATGAAAATGTGGAAGGCAGATAATGTACAAATTACTTTAAAAGATGTTGAAACCCTCAATTTCAAACTTCGTTTTCAGATTTTAAATATTCAAATTATATTTCATGAAATATCAGCACTTAATTCAACTTTTCAAAACTATTCATTTTTAATTCATTTAAAGTTACAATTTTTGTTTACAATTCTAAACCAAGATTTAACTCATATTAGTATAAGACAAGTTGATATTATTTATTTTTATTTTAAAAAACAACTAAAAATATTTATTCAAAAATGATTTTCAAAAATTAATCTAATTTATAAGATTGCAGAAATGTGGCTGAGAGAATGTGTAATTATTTAGGAAATTGTTGTGGCCTACTTCGTTCAACTCCTGATTAAATAGAGTAAATTGGCAAGGTCTTTACTGGGTTTCAATTTGAGGGCAATCTTTTCTAGTTGTATATATATATATATATATATATATATATATATATATATATATATATATACACCATTGAATGACTAAAAAAAGAGAGTGAAAAAATAATTAAAAAAATTGAGAAACTTGTTAGAGCTTGCCTTGTTTTACCAATTAACATCAATGTATTTTTATTATATAATATCAGAAAATTTTAGGTCATAAATCTATATAATTTTCGTGTTTGGTAGAAAAATTCTTTCTTTTGTAGATATATTTTTCAAAGGCAAGTGGGTTTGGCAGTCTTTATTTTATAACCTTGGAGTTCGTTTCTGTCCAATTCTAATATTTAAATATATCACTTTCCATTGGTGCATCTCACATGCAATAAAGTTGCATTCATAAGAATCATTGAAAACCTCCCACAGCTACATATGGGTGCCATCATTCATTACAGAAGAACCCCACACAAAAACAATTTCAAATTTTATTTCTTATTTATGTTATAATTAAAGTTGATTGTAATAATTATTTAATAAAAAAAAATTAAGACAACAGCTTTTCATGGACCCCTTTATCTTTTCAAAATCTTAAAATAATTACTTGCGGTCTTTGGAGCCAATATTATTAATACTTGTACCCCACAAATTTCTTTTAAGACTAAAATATTTAATTTTTTCATTTGAAAAAATAATGCATGATGATGAGGTAGTGGCTTCTCCTTTATTTTTAATAGGAAATTTATTATTTAAAGCTTTTTTATTAATAAAGGAAGCAACTTACAACTATGGCGGGAAAATTTCATCTTCCTTCACACCACCATCACAAGATCCTCTTTATGTTTGGCTTCATCCTCTCTAGTTTAAACCCACTATTGTTGAATGCCAAAAGATAAAATAAAAAATAAAAAAATAAAAAAATCACATTTGCAAAAATTATTTAGGAGGGTCATTGGATCCACCTACCTCTCCAACTTTGTTGGGGGATTATGCCTTCTATTTTCTTAGCGATTCGTTAGTAAATTCCTTATATAATATTATCGTTTGAATAATTTAATAACAAACGAAGATGCTTTGAAGTAGACGTGAGCGACCCATAAGGGTGGAGAAAAATGAAGAAAACAGGAAAAAAAAATTTAGAAATAGAAAAAACATATTGTTGAATGCTCAAAGAAGAGAACAAACTAGAAAAATAAAATATCACATGTGGTATGAATATAGTAATTTTTCTTTGAAGGTCATATCATTTGGAAAATGTCACATATTAGAGACGCATCACACATCAATTAACTAGTAAGGATAAAATAAATGACAAATTTAAAAAAGTAATAGTTCAATTTCATTTACTTTTCTATTCATTTTATTAATTTTTTATAATTATAATTATGACTTTTACAGTATTGGATGTTCATATTCGTATACTTTTCTAAATAGACTAATAGTTTTCCATTATATTCTAATTATATATTATCACGTATTCTGAACAAAAAATAATAATAAATATTTTTCTCTAAGAAAATATTATAATAAGAAAATATATAATAGTTTTCTTATTCAATCAAGTGAGAAAAATAATTGTTTCGAAATTTTTCTTAATATCATCTAGGAATCTAGGAATGGAAAATAAAATGAAGAAAAGGTGATGATTTTCTTTAACATCAATGTTCATAATTTCTTCACAATATTTCCGTTTGAATTATTCAAGAACATGTGGCTGGGCTTTTGGAGTAAATGGCAGTAACATTTTGTTACTTGATATTGTAGGGTTTAGAATTGGCATTATCTTTGTCCTGTTTACAAAGAAGACGCCTACTTCCAAAAAGCTCCAAGTTTGATGAAGATTTGAAGGTTTAAACATGAAGTCCCCGTAACTGCCTTATGTCCCACTAGGCGTAGACGTGCTGCCACAAAGAGAGTCAAGACTATGTTTGGACCTGATCTATGACTCTTAGAGCCCAAAGTAATTGGAAGGAAGAAATAGAAGAGCTATAGGACTTCTCTGGATCCTATGGATAATGTAACAAGGAGCCTGCTCAGCCTAGGACTATGCCACATGGTTTGATGCAACAAGAATCATGATGAGGGAAAGATTCTGGTTGGAATAGAACTCGATCTTTGGACCCGCTCGACCGAGTTAGAATGGCATGACTCTACCAAGAGAGTACCGGGTTCTACTTTGGGAAAGAAGCATCAAGATAAACTAGGATTTATTAGCATCTTGTAAATAATGGAGAGTCTTCCAAACTGATCATCCAAACTATCAAACCAGATTTGGAACCAGTTGGGTTTTAGAATGATCAATATCTTTGTCTCAAGTATTCTACAAGAAGATGACTAATTAGAAGATGAAATTTGAGGAAGATTTGATGGGTTAAACATCACATCACTGGAAGAAGTCTAGACATAGTAAGAACTAACGTGGGACGCAAGTCAATTCTGGAACCTTGGAGGCCAAGGTACTTAGGGAGCAAGTAACCGATTAGTTTGAGATTATTTAGGCAAGTGAATAAAGATCAAATCATGAAGATCCGATCATCTAAGCTATCAAAATAGAACTAGAAACAAATCAAGATTCTATTCTAAAGAGGATTGTAACACCCTGAATTATACCCTAACAGTTTATTACATGTTTAGGGTATAATATAAGTGAAATTTGCATTTTTCGGAAATTGAAGTACTAAGGGTAAACTAGTAAAATGTCACATTAAGGATCTAAAAGTCATAACACAAGAAGATGATATGGTATTGTAGAAATATGATAAGTTGATTTGCAAATAATAGAAAGATAAAAAACCAAATGCAAAGGCTAAGGAATTAATCCAACAAATATAATTTAAGCCAAAATGTGATGAGCCAAACAAGGCCTTATATCAAATGAGGGATAAGAACAAAAATTGGTCTATGGATTGAGGAGAAGATATTTTCTTATTTTTGGAATAAAAGGGCCAAGGCTACGATTTTGAGAGGAGAAGCCTTCTTTGGTGATTTCTCTTCAATTGATTTGGAGATCTAGCCTTGTTCAAGAGAAGAAGTGAAGAAAGGGAGAAGTTTGGTTCAAGTCAAGAAGACCAAGGTTAGGCAACCATCCTAACTCACTCTTTGTCTATGTTTGGGTTAGTAGAACCCTAGCTCATCCATAAATGTGTTTTGGTTGGTTTGAGATTGGTTTTGAAGTTTTGTTTTGGTTTGTTTTGTTTTTGGTTGGAAATCTTCCGATGAAAAGGGGCAAAATGCCCCATTTTCTGTTTCATCCAACCCGCCCCGCCTAGGCGTAGGGAGTGCTCGCCAGCAGGTCTTCCCGTGCGAAGGTCACTATGCCTAGGCGAACCCGAGAACCATCTTGACCAACATTATGCTCTGCCTACTACAGTTCCAATTTTGTTCTTTCTTTGGTTCATTCTAGAATTCGTTACTCTTTTTTTTGGACTTTCAATGGAAGATAATTAGGCATAAAATTAGATTAATTGAGGATCCTAATAAGTGAATGAAAGGGCCCGTATATGTATAAAAGTTACATGAAAAATGCTCCGTACCTCGTTGCCGAGGCGAAGCGAATGGGCGGACAATGTTTCTTACCCTTATTTGCTAATGTGATTAAGAACAATATAACAAGCTCAGTAATACATATAATTGTATGCCTGCTTAAGACCGAATAGCAAATGAATAGGTACTCAGACCGCTTCTCAAGACTTCGCTAGTGCTACGACACTTCATACGCGGCAGCATATCTCTGTTTAGTGCTTCAACACTCTCTGTTAAGTGATACGACACTCTTGCTAGTGCTTTAGCACTTTGATTATGTGGGCATGCACTTCTCTATTCAGTACTATACCATACCTTCTAAGACTCATTATGTTGTGTCCATCTCGTCCATTATTACCTACTATACGCGCAAACATTTGGTACGACAAGAATCAATAATGAACAAGAAAGCATAATGAATTAGTTATACCTCAGAATGTACCCACGGGATACCTTTTGTACAAGATCTCTGTTCTGAACTCCTACGGGAGATATGAAAACCCTATTATAAGAATTATGCTACATGAAAACTCTATTATGTAATTCCCTATATACAACCTCGTTATATCCATTTTGTTATATGTATGTGGACCACCCCAAGTGGTCATATATCTATTATTTGTTTCCCACTAAGCTATATATAAGCTTAGCACGAGTGTTTCATCCGTGTAGATACTAAAGATGATATTCGTGGCATTCCGCATTTGCCAAGGCCAACACCGCATTAGGAGTCCACCATATGTAGGTTTTGTATTATGTTTTATAATGTAAATGTAATAGTTTGGAGATAGTACATCTTGTGTAAGTACAAGTAAATGGGACTCAGGAAAATATGTAAAGGACAATTAAAACACCACTACGGTGGTAGTATTACAGTTTATGTCATTATGAAGGAATTTATGGATTTAAGTTATGTCAATATGATATTATGATTTATATGACTGAAATGGGCCCACCAATGTTAGAAAATAAGGATAAGGAGTCCCAGTCCCGTGCCGCGCTCTCTCTCTTCGCCCAGGCGGGGGTAGGGACGTGACAATTTAGAGGAGTCCACCTAATGTAGGTTTTGATTTTTGGTTTTAGAATGTAAATGCAAAAGTTTTTTGCAATAGTGGAGTTTGTGTAAGTACAAGTAAATGGGACTCAAGCATGTATATACATGACATTTTAAACACCACTACGGTGGTAGTTTTACATATTAATTTATGATATATGGATTTGTTTATGGAAATGGGCCCACCAATGTCAAAAGGTGATAAGGAGTCCTACTCGCGCTGCACTCTCTCGCCTGCTGGGTAGGCGTGACAAGGATACTTCAGGCTGAACGAGGATGGAGTCATATTAGGATAATGATCTTGTCCTATCAAGACTTCCAAGGGCTATAAATTCAGGGCTTTGGAAGTTGCTCAACCCGAATTCTACAATTGATCTTGAAAAAGAATGAGATCCTTCTCGGACGTGATGAAGGATTGTGGAGTGCAGATACTCGATTGAGGTATTACAAGTTAAAAGCCTTTCACCTTATGTGAAAAGATGATGGTATTCATATTCTTCATCTTATTTTGATGCATTATACGTTATGGGTGTGCCATGCTGTAGAGAGGGGAATAGAGGGAGTTCATTCTATATTTCACTAGGCGTAATTAGATTTCAAGAAGGGTCGTGGAGAGAGAGAGAGAGAGAGAGAGTCACATACCACATAAAACTTATTGTAAACTTTGAATCATACTAGTGGAAATCCTTGCATCTAGGCACAACCAAGGTGGACGTAGGTAGGTTATCTAACCACGTAAAAGATTATGTGTGCTTTTATTTTGCTGCATATATTTTTTAGCTGGGTTGCACATAGACCATCTCCCAGTAGACTTCGAACTGCCCCCACAAAGTCTGGACTGCCATCACAAAGTCTAAACGAGGACACCATCCCAACTTCAGGAAATGAGTTCGAACACACCCAACTAAAGTCCGGACTCACCTCACTAGAGTCCGAACAACAAGGACTATATCCAAGAACGCTCACTTATATCGGACATAGAGAAAATTAACTAAAGACTAAAAAGAAAACTGTGTGAAGAAAAGATTAAAGTTTTACTACTACAATACTATATTGTTGAAGGCCGAAAGGAAGGTTTACTTTTCAATGTGAAAGCAGCCATTAGTCAAAGAGAAAATTCATTGATTTTGATTGACTTTTGGGTGTGATAAGATTTTATACAAAATTTATTTTAAATTTGTTTTTTTAAATCATTAAGAATTATTGAAATTTTCTATTAAAATATACATTTTATGGAAACTAGAGGACATGTTCTACCAAGTTTGGTAAGGCGAAATGATAACTGCAAAGAATGGATGCCTATCATGCTCCTTGGATGTCTGAGGCAAAAAGGGAAAAGGAAAAAACAAAAGGAAGAAAGAAAAGAGAAAAAGTTTTTTTTTACAACTAAGCATTTTGTTATGATGTAATAAACCATCCCCACGGGACCTCCTTCGATGTCTCGTCGCTCGATGTCTCTCTACCGTAAGTACCCCGATCGCCCGGGATCCTCAGCACGCCAGCCGCAATGTGAACCTCGTAAAAGGCGATCCGATAGCTGCATGTCGGCCGCCTCTCCATGATTAAGCCAAGAAAAGATGGAGAAGAAAAGAGAGAGTTTTTTGGCACACTTGAATGCCCTTACTGTGGGAGGTCTTCCGATGAGTAGGGCGTGGTTCGTTGTTAATCTTCCCTAATTTTAGGAATAAAATCTCTTTATTTTAGGGATAAAATCTCTTAATTTTAGGGATAAAATCTCTTAATTTTAGAGATAAATGTTGGAAATAATTTTAAGTATGGCCAAGGCTCGATTTTTTTGTTTTGGAGAAAAACAGACGAATGTGAACCTGCAGTCTGGAATCCATTTATGTGATTCAATACGGGGCCTAGGTTCGTCTCTCAAGAAATATATATTTATATATATATAATAAGTGTGATATGAAAAGGTGTAGGGCCTAATTAAAGGGCTCTTGGATGGGAGGGCCCAATTATTGTTATTAATGGGCTAGGTCCCTCTCCGTCCTATATAAGGTGTGCTCTGCCCCATTGGTGAACACACAAGAAATAGTAAAACCCTAGTGGGAAAGAGGATCAGGGAGAGGAAGGTCTAGTCGCTATTGTTTTCAACTGCAGGATCTTGGATACAACGGTAACTTTTAACATGGCACAACAATCTGGATGTATTTTGATTTCCCGTGTTTGGGATGCTGTTTCTATATCAACCACGATCGATTCGATTAATGTCAGAATCTAACATGTAAATCTAACAAGATTCTGACATGTAAATCTAACAAGTGGTATCAAAGCCTAGCGTAGTTTGATTTCGAACCCTAAAATTAAAATTTATGCGAATTGACAAATTGGAAGTTAAAAGATCCGGCGTTTCTTTGTCATTGCTTCTTCGTTCACACGCATCCGAAATTCGCCATGCGCACGATCCGAAAAATTTTCTTCGGATTGTGTTTGATGAATTGCTTCGATTTCAAGTGCACTGTCGATTTTGCCGCCATTAATGGTCGCACGCTTTTTTAATGTTGTAACGTTTTTTTAATGTTGTAACTATTTAATGTTGTAACTGTTTCCAATGCTATAACTATTATTTAATGGTCATGATGGTGTTGGATTGTATTCATTGTTTGAATAAAATAGTTACAGAATATTTGTGGGCAATTTGTCTCAATGAAATGCTCATGGATTAAATAAATAACATTGCCAAAGCGGTTATTTGTTGAAATTCTTGAGTTTTCGATGGATTCCTAGATGTTTTGCTTGAATAATTTCAGGCCACTTAATTACTTCAAAGAGGTTAGTTGTTTACAAGAATTCCTTGAAGTGTGAGTGCTTGGCAAGGGCTACTTAATTTGATTTTGTGAAGGTATATCTCGCCTCAAAGGGGATGTCCTTTATAGAATCATTTCTTGCTATATGTTTGGGAAGTTTGTACCGTATGCTATGTGTTCTCGCCAAAGGAGAACAAATGGTGATACGCTCGAGCTTCCCGACTATTATATTTTTTCTATTATTTTGCCCATGTATATTAAACAATTATTTTATTGTTACAGTATTGAAAATGCAGGACATCGCCAATCGCCTCTCTAGCCTCAAGATTACCATAGATGAATCATTCCTAGTCCACCAAGCCATGAACTCCTTACCCACCAAATTTGGCTAGCTGAAATCCATTTATAATGCCTAAAGTGAGACTTGGAAGGTGAACCAACTGATTTCTGTATGTGTTCAAGAGGAGGAAAGAATTAAGAAAGAGTATGGTGAGTCTATGAATCTGATGCAGCAGATTTCCCATAGCAAAGGTGTTTCTGGCCAAGCTTCTGCCTCTAACCACAAGAAAGAACAATTTGGCAAAGGTTCCCAACAACAGAACAAAAACAATAAGTCCCATAATGCAGGAGGTCCCAAACCTGACATTAAGAAACCTAACACCTGTTGGTTTTGCAAGAAAGAAGGTCATAAGAAGAAGGATTGTTATCGTATAAAGCTTGGTTAGAAAGAAAGAATAAGAAAGGTAATAACATAACCTTTTGTTTGTCTAGAGTTTCTCATTGCCAGACGCTAAACTCTCGTGGTTAGATATGGTAGCCCTATTCATATAGCTAATTCCTTGTAGGGGTTCATAACCAAGCGCCAGCCAAGTGAAGGAGAGATTAACTTGCATGTGGGGAATGGAGTCAAAGTTGGAGGTCTTGTTTATCGCACCATAGCTTTGCATTTTAGGTCCTGTTTTTAGATTATCTTAGAGAACACCGCTTGCACTCATCCATGAGACTCCGAGTTTGGTGTCACTTTCAGCTTGATGTGAGTCTGGATATCATTTTCATTTTGGGAATAAAAAGGTCAAGGTCTTTGAATTCATCTATTGTTGGTGAATGTTTGTTACGTGATGGTTTATATCAATTAGATTTAAATTCGGATACCATTGTGTTCCCTGCTACTAATGCTGAACCAAAAGAACTTTAATGAAAGAAAATTCCTATTCTTATGGCATAAAAGGTTAGCCACATCTCTCAAGAAAGAATAGGAAGATTAATCAAAGTCAAATTTGCCTCAACCGGTTTATGATAATATTGAATCATGTGTGAATTGCACAGTTGCAATTGACTAAACCATAAGAAACAAGTTGCTACCGTAGTAGCGAACTTTAACCGATTCACACGTACATTAGTGGACCTTATTCTCACTCTCTTTGCGGGCAAAAGTTTTTGTGACCTTTATTGATGATTTTTCTAGATATGGATATGTGTATTTGATCTCTCATAAGTCCATTTAGAAAGGTTTAAAATCTTTAAGACTGAGGTTGAGAAGGAATAGAAAGGTCATTAAAATTGTCAGTCGATAGAGGTGGTGAATATTATGGGGAAACATGGAGATTTAGGACAATGTTCGGGACCTTTAAGCAAATTTTTTATAGTCTCAGGCATAAAGGCCGCATACAATGCTTGGAACGTCTGAGCAAAATGGGGTTGCCGAAAGGCCGAAATCGAACCCTAATGGATATGGTAAGAAGTATGATAAGTAGAACCAAATTGCCTCAATCTCTTTGGGGTGAAGCCCTTCAAACAGCCATGTATATCCTTAACAGAGTGCCTAGTAAGTCTGTGCCCAAAACTCCTTTTGAACTTTGGACCAATAGAAAACCCAGTTTAAACCACCTAAAGGTATGGGGGTGTCCTGCAGAAGTAAGGGTTTATAATCCTCATGAAATGAAACTTGATCCTAGAACTACATCAAGCTTTTTCATCGGCTACCCACTCGCCTCTGAGGGCTTTAGATTTTATCAGCTCGGGGCATCATACGAGGATCGCTGAGTCCTAACGCAAAAATTTCCTCGGCGATCACATCAGTTCTAGCTCCTACCAAGTGAATCGTCTACACAAATTCGTTGATCCGTTTTTTTTTTCCTATAATGCAAGAAAGGATTACAAACTATCCCAAAGCAGGCAAGGTGAAGGACTTCAACGTGCCGTTGCTTTTGACTCGCAATGTTAACGAGAATCCACCCGAGACCGTTGAATTGGCACCCTTCAACCTATGCTCTAGAGATCTCAGAGAGAAAGGAGGCCCCGTGATGTTCGATGACTATGTGGTTTACTCGTGAGGTTGATTATGATATCGGGGGAGGTCATGTATCCAAGCATTTTTCTCGATGTCATTCCATAGTCCACAAAGATGATAAATGGAATATAGCCATGAAAGAAGAGATGTTGTCGATGGCTAATAATGGTGTCAGATTTGGTAGAGATGCTCAAAATTTTCAACCCATAGGTTGCAAAATGGGTTTTTAAACCAAGAAAGACGCTAAAGGGAAATGAAAGGTTTAAAGCTAGATTGGCCAGCAAAGTAAGTATACACGTAAGGAAGGATTACACGAGACCTTTTCCGTATTCTAAAGACTCCTTTAGAATAATCATGGCATCGACTTCCGGCATTTTAATCTTGAATTGCATCGATGGATGTCAAGACGCTTTTGAATGGAGAGATCTTTATGAGGAAGTGTATATGCAACAACCAGAGGGTTTTGTAGTTGATGGAAAAGAGACATGGTGTGTAGACTTCGTAAGTCCTGCCTATGGTTTAAAACAAGCCCGAGGCAATGGTATTTAAAGTTTCATGATGTTGTCACTTCTAGATTTTGAAGAAAATACCGTGATTCCCCGTATCTATTTGGAAGATCAAAGGGGAGAAAATTTATATTTCTCATCTTATATGTCGATGACATTCTACTTCATGAAGTAATGATTTAGGTTTGCTTATGGATGTTAAAAGAATGTTATCACAAAATTTTGATATGAAGGATCTCGGTGAGGCGAATTTTGTTTTGGGTATAGAGATCCATAGAGATAGAGATCATGAGAAGGCGAGTGGGCTTTCAATGTAAGCCTATGTTGATCATGTCTTGGAACCATTCGGGGATGAAAGGTCAGAAGCCTGGCCTGGGCTCTATATTCAAAGGAGACAGACTCACAGCATCAATGCCTAAAAATGATGTTGAGAAGGCTTCTATGTGATGATTCCTATAGAAGTGTTGTGGGGAGCTTGATGTATTCTGCAGTGTGCACTAGACCGGATATTGCCTATGCAAAGAAGCTCGTCCTGGACGCCATATCGCTTTAACTCGAAACATACTGGTCGTCGCAAAAAGGGTTACGCGGCATCTTCGTAAAACTAAAGACCATATGTCAGATATAGAGAAGTGGATGACCAAGTAAGTGATTGGTTATGGGGATGTCAGATGAGTTTGGCCAGACAGATAACGTAAAGTCTACCACATACTTTATTTTTACACTCAGGAGCTGATTTCGAAGAGTTCTAAGCAATCATTGGTGGCTTCTTCTACAATGGAAGCTGAAATTGTTGCTTGTTATGAAACTGGTGCTCATGCTAAGTGGTTGAGAAATTTTATTTCTGGACTCAAGATTGTTAAGTCTATCTGTAGACCACTAAAGCTCTTCTCTGATAACTCTAGTGTTGTTTCTTTTGCCAAGAGTACCAAGAATACTGGAGGAGCAAAGTACATAGAGTTGAAATACTTCAAGCTTAGAGGTTGGGTAGATAATGGGGATATAGAGGTAGTCCATATTACTACTGATAGAATGCTTGCTGATCCACTAACCAAAGGTCATGACCGTTGATTTTAATAAGCATGTTTGCAGATGTGGGTTCCCAGAACAACCCGTCCTCTAGAGAGTGTACAGTACATGATACTGTAGGGGTGTATAAGAGTACCAAGTATCACATATTAGTATTTTGGAGACTAAAATACGAAATGAGAAATTATGGAACCCGGAATTTGTGGTATTAAACCAAGGGTACAATGGTCATTAAACAAAAGAATATGAAAAATCAAAATTTAAGGTGTAGAGATGGGCCATAGTAGAATTTCAAAAGTTGACAATTACAAAATTTAAGAGATGAGGTTATAAATTGCAATTAATGGAAAGTGATATTTTAAATGAAGAAAACAAAAGCCAAAATGTCATTTTGGTCTCCAAAAGCTTAGGGTTCACGATTTGGTGAGAGGAGAAGGGAGCCAAGAGCAAGAGGAAGAGAAGGGAGGAAGAAGGAAGAGGAGAGGTTCAAAAATCGTGCATGCCTTGTCTTGTAATCAAGTGGCCCGATTTCTAGGGCTTTGGGTATGGAGATTAGTTCTCCTCGGTCTAGTTTTGTGCAAAGAAAGACACGGGGTTTTCAATGGTCAGTTATGAGAACCCCAATTGATGCAAAAGAAACTTGGAATCATCAAACATATTACATAATATTGCTATTCATGTTTTATGCAAGATGTTTAGAAGAATCGTGACCTTAGTGGGTTCTCGATTTTTCACCCAAGGTTTTGGTTTTGAGGTTCCAAACACCAATTAAAATCGCTAGGGAGTTGTTTTAGATAAATCTAAGTTGGTTTTTGAGGTATTATGAATTATAGAAGTTATATGGAGTGATTCGCATCAAAGTGGGAGAAATAACATAACTGGGCATTTTCGTGTGTCTTCTACCGGTACAATCGAGTCTCACTCGTGTGTTTTTTCCGGTCATTTTTTGGCCGTTCTACCTAAGAGAAGTTAAGCTCCCACCAAGACAACATGCTCTCGCTTTCCGCCGACCGCTCGTGATTTCGGGCCATAACTTCTCATTTCTTATTCGAGATTTGGAGTGATTCAAGTGGCTACGCAAACAGGACTTCAAGGAGATCAAAACTTAAGAAGTAGGTATTGTCAAATTCTGATTAGAAGTGGCCTGTAATTTTACTCCTTAAAGTGGGGCCATGTGCAAGAAAATTCCTGCATCAGTTTTCTTGGACATAGAGTAGTCCCAAGTTGTTTCTCGACTTAACTTGAGTTTCTGTTCGAATCAGGATTCCAAAGCTTGAATAGAACCCTATCACCTTAGCTTTAAAAGAGTACAAGAGTGTGACTAAGTCTAGGAAGTAAATTGCTATGCGATTAATATGTGCTCAGATTCGCTTGGAGTGTAGGTTAAAAGTAAAGTGATAAGCTTTAACCCGTGCTCAGCTTAAGCAAGGAAAGAGGTGAGTGTTCTAAACTCATTTTTCCAAATACTAGTGTATTATTATTATTATTATAAATTGTTTACACCGGTATTTCATGGTTTTGAATGCAAACCATTTTCAAGAAGCAAATTCAGATAAAGCGGGCAAATGGTTTTGAGTTAAACCATTTTTGAAAATCATACATTGAAAGTTTTAAATTGTAAAAAACCATAATTAAGCAAAGAAGCAAGTAAATGGTTTTGAATAATTAAACCATTTTTCAAGTAAGCAAGCAAGTAAGAAAATGGTTTTGAAAAGTTAAACCATTTTTCAAGCAAGCAAACAAATGGTTTCAAATTGTAAACCATTTTACAAAGAGCAAGCAAGCAAGCAATGAAAGTTTGTGAAAACAAGGCCTTCCCTAGTTTTAAGCAAGCAAAACCGTCGAGGTATCCCGCGACGCGGCACGGTGGTGTTAGGATTTCATACATGCATTGTAGCTTTGCTCGGGTCGGCAAACTTCTAGGACATACATCATGCATTTAAAGGAGACCGTAAGTAACGCGCGGTGGCGGCAGTTACAGCTCTAACTGCGATGGTGATGGTGACACGAGTCAATTCCACCATATTCACCGGAAACAAAAAGCGTGATGCGGACAAAGGTCCTTCCACCGCACGGTTGATACTGCGTTCCGCGGTTCACTAGGGTAATGTGCTTTGAAAATAGCCTCCAATATTAGATGGCTTATGCTACGATATGTCTTGAAAAAAATTAACTATCGTCTCCTGGTCACAAGGCTTCCGGAGAGTTTTAAAGCAAACGGTTGAGTCCAGGCTCCCGTTTATATTTCAAAACGATCGGTTGAGCCAGTTCCTGGAAGCTTTAATTTCAAAGCATGTGGTTGAGCTCCAAGCTCCCATTTTTATGAAAAAGTTTGAGAAGCTTTTGTGCTAAATGTTTGTGGAAAGGTTTCAAGTGAACTTTTCAAGCATGATAGCAAGCAAGAAAATTATAAGAAGTTTTATAAACTTCTAAGCAAGCAAGAATTAAGAGTTTTACAAGCTTTTAAAGAAAAGCAAAATAAAAGCAAGCAAGAATAAAGCAAGCAAAGAAAAGTTTAAACTTTTAAAGCAAGAAAAGCTTCTGGAAAATAATTGTAAAAAGGAGTTTTACATTTTGAGATGTTTTCCGGAAAAGCAAAACCTTTTATAAAAGCATACACTCACTGAGCTCGTTTAGCTCATTAGTTTCCATTTTAAAAACTATTTTCCAAGTACAGGTACGCAAGACGCTGGAGCACAATAGGATCGGGTCCTCGACATCGCCTTTAAGTGTCAGAATTAAGATTAATATTTTGTAAGGAACATACTTCGAATATGTATATTGGAACATATATATGTACATGAATAGCTGTGAGAATGTGGTTGGTATACGGGTTGCCATAATTTGATATTTTGGATATAGTGTAACTGGATGTATGGCAGGATTTGGAATTTAGACTATGTGCAAATTATTATGTCGAAATTTTCTCCACGCTAAGATTTTACCAAATCCTAAGTTGAAAATAAAAGAAAATTTTTATACAATGTAGAAGAAAGCACACGGCTTCTCGGGGCTTCACAAAGAGTTTTAGTCGCAGAGGTAACGGGCTGGGATTGCGGAGGGCCGACACGCCCTCGCCGGTAGGGAAGGTGTGTCAAGGTGGTATCAGAGCATAAGTGGGTATAACTTAAGGCTTAAGGAGATATGATACCACACAACATGGTACCAGAGCATAAGTAATGGCAACCATGCATGTTCCAACTTAGAGTACATACATATCAAGTGATTCAAAGTATTAAACAGTTGGTAATTTTTTGGAAATTACAAAGACTATGTCGAAGATTACTACAGGTTGTCCTAGGAGAGTTATTCCGCAGTGCCTTGTTGCCCCGGCACCGAGAGGGATGAGCACATAGTAGGTCCCACTCACCGCATCTATGAATATCTCCAAAGAAGGTCAGCCGGACCATCTCGCGCCACCGTAAGATGCTCGCGCTGGACTCATACAAATAGAAAGCAAGTGTCGATTGCAATGTATAGTAGCAATAGCGACCCGACAGGCCGTGAACCTCCACCGGCCACCTAGAGAGGTTATGGAAGAACCGAGGCCTAATAGAGAGGAGCAAAAAATTTGGGCTAAGCCATATGATGGCAAAGTGGGCGACCTGGGCAGCCTGTTGTGGCTAGGAACCTGCAAACAAAGTTTATGGAGTTACTGGTTGCAATGTGATGAGCAAAGAGTCTTGTTTTCCAGTTTTCTGATGGAAAACAAGGCTAAAGATTGGTGGGATGCCGTTGAGAGGAGGTATCCTGATGGCATAACATGGAACCAATTCCAACAAGAATTCACTGACGATTCTTTCTCGTAGCCATAAGGATGCAAACTGGAGGAAGTTCTTCAGCGAAATCGTAAGAACATGTCGGCCTCCCAGGCAGGCAGTTCTCGAACTAGTTAGACGGGTCTTATTACATTCGCCCAGATAGTCCCAAATGCAAGAGGTTTTATCGTGATCACAAAGACCGATCGAGTGATTATCATGGTCCCGTAGAATGATTCGGGGGACTTAGTATAGGCCGCTCCGGGAGTCGAGCAAAGCACAACCGCCATGTACTTAACAGAAGGTGAGCAAGAGTATGAGAGACCAAACGTCCCAACAAAGCTCGACAAGACAACAGAAAGAAGAACAAGGGTAGAGGTATAGAGGCCGAGGTGCAAGTCGAGAGCTATCTCTAGTCAGATCAATGGAGGCCCCCGCTGCTAGCACCCCGTAATATTCCTCCCGCTTGTCAAACGTCGGCGACACCATGAGTGCGTGAGATCTCAAGACGGAGGTCAACTGGCCAGAAGGCCATTTTATTAGGAGTGTCCTCACCGATTGCGCGGAGGACATCAAGAGTCGCCCAGCCTACCCCAGCACTGCAGATGAGCACACAAAAAGTCGACGAGGAGAGTGCTTCCCCAGCAGTAGGGGCCAAGACAAATGCGTAGAGGTGGCCGTGGTGAGGTAGAGGCAGTGCCCTGGATTCGTAGACATTGTGAGCCCCGCACTCAAAGCCGAGTATATGCCGTGGACTTGAAGATGCACAGCCCTGAATGGGTCACTGTATTATTTCTATCCCATCGGGCGATGCTTATACATTAGCGACCTGTGAGCTACGCATGCATTTGCATCTGGCCATCTTAGATAGTTTCCGTGATAGAGACCCAAATCCATTAGAGGGTCGATGAGAGTTTCCTTCCACCGAGATTCATACACAGCGTACAGAGGTCGAGATAGTAGAGTTCGGATTGAGGGACGTGAGTTCCCAAATGATTCAGAGCTCTAGATATGAGGGACTTTGATGTGGTTCTCGGTATGGATTGGCTATCTCGCCATAGAGCCACATTAGATTGTTACAAGAAGGAAGTAAAGTTGTATAGACCAGGGAAATTGGAGGTAAAGTTCAGAGGATTACGTAGAGAGTTATCTTCTTAAAGATTCCGCCATGACCGCACGTAAAAATGCCGCAAAGGATGTCAGGTTATATATAGCTTATGTGGTGGAGACTGAAGGGAGGGGACTATATTGATGAGATTCCAATTGTTAGAGAGTTCCCGATGTGTTCCCGATGAGATTGGGTGTGCTCACTCGTAAAGAGAGAGGTGGAGTTCACCATTGATTTGATTTCAGGGACTGAGCCCATTTCCATTCCTCCTTATAGGATGGCTCTTGCAGAGTTAAGGGAGCTTAAGGCTTAGTTAGAAGAATTGTTGAGTAAGGGATTTATTCGACCGAGCATATCCCCATGGGGAGCCTCATTTCCTCTCGTGGAAAATAAAGATGGAGCTTTATGCCAGTATAGATTTACAGGAAATCGAATTGCAGTTACCATCCACACCGCATCCACTCCCCTAGAATTGATGAGTTATTTGATCAACCCTATGATCTCAAGTATACCCAAGATAGACTTGAGGCTCCGGATATCATTTTGAGAGTATTAGGAGAAATGATGTACCTTAAGACAAAGATTTCATACTTTACTACATTATTAGTTTCGGCATATTTGGTTTGACTAATGTCTGCTAGCCGCTTATGGATTTGATGAACCTGTAGCATCTAAATTTTATCCTGGATAGGTTCACAGTAGTTTTTATTGATGATATCTTAGTGTATTCCAGTGCAGTTCAGAGCAAGAATGATTCTGAGTACCAGGATTGTATTGGCTGCACTTCTAAGGGAGAGACGCTTATATGCCAAGTCGAGCGCGTCGCTTGCTCGACTGCTGTGGCATTCTCGTCATGTAATTCTCAAAGCAGAGGGGGGTGGAGCCAGATCCCCGTAAAAATAGAAGCAAAGTGGGTAAATTGAAACTCACCAAAGAATGTGTCGAGGTCGAGCTTCCTTGGTTTAGCAGGTACTACAGAGTTTTCGAGGGTTCTCAGATAGCAATTTCCAATCGACTAAGCCGATGTGCTAAAAAGATGCGCATGATCGGGTAGATGCCCGTCAAAGGAGTTTTCAAGAGTTGAAGAATAGATTGATCTTCAAACGCTTTAGCTTTGCCTAATGGGAGAGATGGATTTGTGGTTTATAAAGTTGATGCTTCCAGTGCCTGGTCAGGTTTTGACGCACGATACAGGATTGCATATGCCTCAGACGCCTAAAGAAGCATGAGGAGAATTACCCGACACACCCACATAGAGTCACAGAGCGCCAGGTTTGCACCGAAAAATATGGAGACATTATTTATATGGTGTTCCTTGTAGGATCTTACAGATCATAAAAGTCTTCAATATATTTTCACCCAAAAGAGTTAAACCCGAGGCAAAAAGAAGATGGCTTGAGTTGATTAAGGACTACGACCGTACTCATCGAGTACCATCCAGAAAGCTAATGTCAGAGCATAGTTCTAAGAGCGGACCAGAGGAGCCCTTTGTCTCACATGAGACTGTGCCACCTTCCATCATTATGATCCATGATTTGTTTTTCACGATACGGCGTCTATGATTCTGAGTCCCTGTTGCCACTCAGCAGCAGATCATCCCACACCAGAGTTCCAGCGTATACCACAGGATTCAAATGATATTGGCTTGAAGAAGAGATAGAAAAGGAAAGCAAGAGTTTCTAGATCGTGATGATGGCATGATAGTGAAAGGATAGAGAACGTAGCGAGTATGGCGAATTGAAGAGAGAAATTATGGTTGGCTAATATCCATCCCCGCATGCTATGCATCCGTGCAGTACCAAGATGTACGTAACTTTGAAAGAACACACTGTGAACACAGAACAGAAATTCAAGCCTCGCTTCTGTGTGCCTAACCCGGCTGCCAGGAAGGCAGAGAGCATCGTGAGGCCCGCAGTGGAAGATACAAGCACTCCCTATCTGTGGAATGGAAAAGACTACCATGGATTTTGTGACAGTCTTCCACTTAACCCAAAGCAACATGATGCAAATATGGGTAATAGTTGATCGCTTGACTAAGTCCCGCTCATTTCCTACCGCTATCGTTGAAGATCTATCTGAAAAGTCAGCCAGGTCAGGGTATGTGGACGAGATAGTAAGACCATGGGTTCCGCCGATAGTATCGCATCGAGACCCCAGTTCACATCCGTGTTTTGGCCTAGTTTGCAACGTTAGGTACTCGCTATGACTTTGTAAGCACAACATTTCATCCTCAGACGGATGGCCGTAGAGGACTATCTGTGACAAGTAGAGGATATGTCGAGAGCTTGTAATGGAATTCAAGGAAGCTCGACACTCAACGCGGTAATTGAATGGTTTTGCCTCACAACAACAGCCATCAAGCCAAGATAGATATGGCTCCATTCGAGGCGTTGTATGGTTGGTGAAATGTAGACCCAGCTGGATGAGGCTAGTACAGAAGAATCGTATGAGGGCCCCGAACTAGTACAGACTACTTCGTAGAAAGTGAAAGTTGTTCTCGCGATAACTTAAAGATAGCAAGAGATAGACGTGGGGTGTTACATAACCGTCGAGAGACTTGCAATGGAGATAGATGACCAAGTCTTTTTGAAGATTTCACCTTGGAAAAGTAAAAAGGAGATTTGGGAAACGAGGCAAGCTTAGTCCGAGGTATATCGTATCCTTACGAGATTATGAGCAAAGTGGACCCGTAGGCTTACAAATTGAAGCGTTACCCCGTAGTTGTCAAGGATTCAAAGATACTTTCCATGTATCAATGTTGAGGAACATATCTCTGATCCTTCACATGTATTGAGAGAGGCAACCACTGCGCTAGAGGGAGAATTCGACTTATGAGGAGATAGCCAAGTGCATTGTAGATCAGTGAACAGGTGCTGAGAACCAAAGTGATTCCATTAGTTAAAGTCTTATGAACAACTGCGAGAGGGAGGCATTTGGGAGCCGCAGGCCCGTATGCGCCCATCGTTATCTCTCACTTATTCTCCCTCGATGAGGTATGTTCCTTCCCTTTGTCTTGAGTTAGCTTTCGCCTCGAGGACTAAATGTTCCTGGCTGAGGGATTTCTGCAACACCCCCGTCTCTTAGAGAGTGTAATGCGACATGATACCAGAGGTGTATAAGAGTACCTTTTCAAGTATCACATATTAGTATTTTGAGACTAAAATACGAAATGAGAAATTATGGAACCCGAATTTGTGGTATTAAATCAAGGGTACAATGGTCATTAAACAAAAGAATATGAAAATCAAATTTAAGGTGTGTGTAGATGGGCCATGGTAGAATTTCAAAGTCAGACAATTACAAAATTTAAGAGATGAGGTTATAAATTACAATTAATGGAAAGTGATATTTTAAATGAAGAAAACAAAAGCCAAAATGTCATTTTGGTCTCCAAAAGGTTAGGGTTCACGATTTGGTGAGATGAGAAGGGAGCCAAGAGCAAGAGGAAGAGAAGGAGGAAGAAGGAAGAGGAGAGGTTCAAAAATCAGGTATGCCTTCGTCTTAGAATCAAGTGTATTGGATTTCTAGGGCTTTAAAAGGAGATTAGTTCTTTGGTCTAGGGTTTTTGAAAGAGCACACATGAAGCCTTTGAATGGTTGGGGTTATGTGGAGTAAAACCTCACTGATGCAAAAGAAACTTGGAATCATCAAATTACATGATGTTTAGGAAGAATTGGTGGACCTAGGTGGGGTTCTTGGATTTTTCACCTAAGGTTTTGGGTTTTGCGTTCCAAACACCACTAAAACGTTGTGGAGTTGTTTTAGATAAATTCCAAGTTGGTTTTGAGGTATTATGAATTATAGAAGTTATATGGAGTGATTTGCATCAAAAGTGGGAGAAATAACATAACTGCATTGGTAGTCTTCTAACGTACAATTGGAAGTCTCTGAACAGAAGTTTGCTTCTGGTCATTTTTGGCCAAGTTCTACCGGTAGAAGTTAAGTCTCACTGGTACAACATGTTCCTCGTTTTCCAGTTTCGACCGCCAGATTTTGGCCATAACTTCCTCATTTCTTATTCGATTTGAGTGATTCAAGTGGCTACGTAAAATAGACTTCAAGGAGATCAAAACTTAAGAAGTAGGTATCGTCAAATTCTGATTAGAAGTGGCCTAAAAATTTACTCAAAGTGGGGCCATGTGCAAGAAAAATTCCTGCATCAGCTTTGGACATAGAGTAGTCCCAGGTTGTTTCGACGAACTTGAGTTTCCCCGGTGTTCGAATTGGGTGATTCCAGTTGAATAGAACCCAGCACCTTAGCTTTAAAAGAGTATGAAGAGTGTGGGACTAAGTCTAGGAAGTAAATTGCTAGTGATTAATATGTGCGTCGTATCTGCTTCTGAGTGTAGGTTAAAGTAAAGGCTGATAAGTGTGGAACGGTGCTCAAGTTAAGCAAGCAAAGAGGTGAGTGTGCTAAACTCATTTTTTCCAAATACTAGTGTATTATTATTATTATTATAAATTGTTTACACTGGTATTTCATGGTTTTGAATGCAAACCATTTTCAAGAAGCAAGCAACGAGATAAAAAGCAAGCAAATGGTTTTGAGTTAAACCATTTTTGAAAATCATACATTGGTTTTAAATTGTAAAACCATAATTAAGCAAGCAAGCAAGTAAGTAAATGGTTTTGAATAATTAAACCATTTTTCAAGTAAGCAAGCAAGTAAGAAAATGGTTTTGAAAAGTTAAAACCATTGCTAGCAAACGGTTTCAAATTGTAAACCATTTTACAAAGAGCAAGCAAGCAAGCAATGAAAGTTTGAGAAAACAGGCCTTCCCTAGTTTTAAGTAAGCAAACTGGTCAGAGGTATCCCGTACGTGCACGGTGGTGTTAGGATTTCATACATGCATTGTAGCCGGCTCGTCTGGCAAACTTAGGACATACATCATGCATTTAAAGGACCGGGCACGCATACAGCAGTGGTTATAAGGTTGGCGAGCTCTAACTAAGTATGGTGATGGCGACACGAATAATTCCACCATATTCACCGGAAATTAAAAGCGTGATGCGACAAAGGTCCTTCCACCCAAGACTCTGAGTACGTGTCTCCGTGGTTCACTAGGGTAATGTAAGCAAAAATAGGCCTCCATTGGTTGATGTTTTATAAGCATGATATGCGGTCTTGAAAAATTAACCATTGGTTCCCGGTCGCCAAGGCTTCCGGAGAGTTTTAAAGCAAACGGTTGAGTCCAGGCTCCCGTTTATATTTCAAAACGACCCGCTGAGCCAAGCTCCTGCGGTTTTAATTTCAAAGCATGTGGTTGAGCCTGCTCCCATTTTTATGAAAAGTTTACAGCTTTGAAGCAAATGTTTGTGAAAGGTTTCAAGAACTTTTCGCCATGATAAAGCAAGCAAGCAAGAAAATTCTTTATGAGAAGTTTTATAAACTTCTAAGCAAGCAAGAATTAAGAGTTTTACAAGCTTTTAAAGAAAAGCAAAATAAAGCTAGCAAGAATAAAAGCAAGCAATCAAAGAAAAGTTTTAGAAACTTTTAAAGCAAGAAAAGCTTCTGGAAAATAATTGTAAAAAGGAGTTTTACATTTTGAGATGTTTTCCGGAAAAGCAAAACCTTTTATAAAAGCATACACTCACTGAGCTTGTTTAGCTCATTAGTTTCCATTTTAAAAACTATTTTCCAAGTACAGGTACGCAAGACGCTGGAGCGCAATAGGATTGGTCCTGACATCAGTTTAAGTGCTGTAATTAAGATTAATATTTTGTAAGAACATACTTTGAATATGTATATTGGAACATATATATGTACATAGTTAGTTGTGAGAATGTGTTGGTATGTCAAGCTGCCATAATTCTGATATTTTGATATATAAAATGGATGTATACAGATTTTGAATTTAGGACTATGTGCAATTGGCCATGTTGCCGAAACTTTCCGCTGCTAAGATTTTACCAAATCCTAAGTTGAAAAATAAAAGAAAAATTTTTATACAAGGTAGAAGAAAGCAATACGGTTTCGCTTCACAGGAGTTTCTAGTCGTTGCAGGTAATCTATCGGTGATTTCTTCGTGGAGGGCGCACGCCCAGCCGCCTAAGCAGGGGTGGGGGTGTGTCACTTTGCTGCATCTTTGGATGTACCGAGTTAGTGAGAGTATGATGTACTTGCTATTCATGATGCTTGCATAATACATTCCGCTTTCAGCCTCCTCACTTATGGTTATTTTGTTTATTATCTTTATATTACTGTGGTATGTTCAGGCAATGTATAAACTTTTAAGTGAGCTCATACAGCTTATAAAGGTCTTAAGGACATAAAGTTTACAGTTTCTCTCGCATATAAAGGGGATGTAGTCCCATACAGGGTTTCTATGAAACCATAAAGAGGACCGAATGCGTTGTCAACATGTTTATTTATTTTTGGAATCACAAGTGTCGACATGCACTACACTTTATCACACTTAGGAATCCATGTCGATGCAATTTTGAAGGCTTGTGATCAGGAAGGTATTGTATCAATTCGAGATGCTCTCACCGCCTACGCTCGGGTATTATTTTTGCATTGGACCGGATTCTGAGCTGAGATGTTTATTTTGTGGCCACTACGTTGTAGTTCGACCGAGTCTTTTTAATCGTTTAAATTGTGAAACTCACTCAGACGCTTCAGCCGGGAGTATCGTTACAATTTTAAGTATGGGCTTCTCACACTGATTTTTTTTGTTTGAGAAAACGATCGGAAAATAGAACCTGGTAAAGCCCAACCATTTATGTGATTCAATGTCATTTAGGTTCGTTCTCAAGAATATATATATATATATATATATATATATATATATATATAATAAGTGTGATATGAAAGGTGTAGGGCCGAATTAAAGCTGGCCTTGACGGAGGGCCCAAATTATTATTATTAATGCCAGTCCCCTCCCGGCCCTATATAAGGTGTGCTCTGCCCCATTGGTGAACACATAAGAAATAGTAAAACCCTAGTGGGAAAGAGGATCAGGGAGAGAAAGGTCTAGTCGCTATTGCTTTCAACTACAGGATCTTGGATACAACGGTAACTTTTAACATGGCACAACAATCGGGTATGTATTTTGATTTCCGTGTTTTAGATGTGTTCTATATCAACTACGCATCGATCTTGGATTAATGTTGTAAATCTAACATGTAAATCTAACAAGATTCTGACATGTAAATCTAACAATAAAACCTCTCCATTCCTATTATGGATTAACCTTTCGAGAAATAAGAGATTTGGAATTTGGGAAATCCACTGATAAATATCTCTTTTGCGTATTTTCCGCTTTCATGTACTTATCCATAACGGACTTCCCATATGCAGTAGGATGGTCGGCTGGGAGACTTAAAACTCCAGACAGGCCACCCTGAAGCTAGTTCATGGAAAGATACCTTGAATTTCTCAGACGTGCTTCAAGACTTTCCCATCTAGATAATCCCGCCTTGTCTTAATACAGTGAGTGGGCTTAGGCCGTTTCACAATGTGGGAAAAGCGGCCCTGGGCCCACCGAGTAGTGGGTCTAGGTCTAAAGACCATGGTACTCACAATGCCTCCCTTTTCCCAAACTCGAAGGCTCAGGCTTTCTTTTTCAAATGAGGAAAATGTTGAGGAGTGTTAAATCAGATCACAGGTTGCTCACCCGCACGACTTAAGTCGAATATAGAAACAGATCTAAGCCCAAAGGAAGTCAGATGGCTTAAGAAATTCCTTTTCTGATCTTCATGTGATACCATGCGCATTGGCCCATTACCCTTTACTATGATAACAAGTAAATGAGTACGTCACCCAAAGAACCAATGTCTCACAAAAAGTAGAAACACATATTAAGAAAGTACCACTTGATCCGTGATTTCATTGATAGAGGAGATACAGTGGTTACTAAAATAGCATCTGAGGAGAACCTAGCAAACCCTTTTACTAAGTACCACTTGATCCGTGATTTCATTGATAGAGGAGATACAGTGGTTACTAAAATAGCATCTGAGGAGAACCTAGCAGACCCTTTTACTAAGGTGGCGTTGTTTTGACTTAATGTCGAAACTAAATAGCTTTCTCAAAGATTAAGATGCTTGTTTTAAAATTTTCATGACTTATTGGCCGAAATTTTTAAAAAAGTTCTGAATTAAAAGTGAAAATATTTGGATTTTTCTATTCGTAAGCTCATTTTCCACAAAAATAAGAAAAATTCAATCATGCCCAACAAGAAGAAGAGCTAACAATATACACTACTAGGAATGACAACGGGAGGGTTCGGGACGGGGCGTCCCATCCCGACCCGACTCATTTATTTTTTTCAATTCTCAAACTTGTCTCATTTAAAAAATTAAACAGAATGGGCTTTATATAGGAAAATTCTCAAATTCGCCTGTTTACATTTTATTTTTGTTTTTATTTTTTAATTTTAATTTTTTTATATTTTCTTTTTTATTTTTATTATATTAAAATTAATATTTTTCATAAAAATAAAAATATTATGAATTTTTATAAATTATTTATTAAACATTATAATTATAATTATTATTATTTATATTAAAGTATAAAAATAAAATAATAAAAATTACTTTTAAAATATAATCGGGCGGTATATTATTATTATTATTTTGGATACATGGTTCATATTGCTTCATTCGTAATCTGCTTTTCCGAAACAATTTATTTCTTCAATTCACTTTATTTTAAAATGAACTTTCAAATCCCAAGCCATTTCTCGACTTTCAAATTTTCGAAAATCTCGCCCCTAGAGTTAGCTACCGGGTAAACTTATCATTCAAAATCGGAAAATTTCCGCTTGTCTCGTAATTTCACGAAATCCCGTCACTAGATTTCGCAGCACGACCTAATCTACACCGCTTGTCATCCGAAATCTATAGAATTTTCTAGGCTTCCCGAACCCTTATGGTAATTTATTATTTTTATTATTTTGTCATTTTTGGCATTTCTAATTTTCTAGAGTTTTACGTGAGAGTAACACACTGAATCCCCAGGTCGACGTGAGAAAATAAACTCAAACCCGATTAAAATTAAATTAAACATGTGTCATTAAGAGCGAGGCGAGACGAGAAACCAAAATAATCCGTCTCGTTGTCATCCCTACTCACTACCTAATGTTAGAAACAAACACCCACATCGAATGCTATTAAGTACTATTCAAAGATTAAGCTCAAAAAAGTTCTATTCAAAGATTATGCAAAAACAAACACCATCTAAGTCTCTTCCTGAACGTGTGTTTGAGAAACATGTAAATTGTATGGGTCTTAAGAGGGTCCTAGGCTTACTTTAGAGTGAGTGGGAGTTGGTTACATTTGTGCTCTAGGAGGTATGTTGTAATTTCATTTTCTCGATATAATATGAAGTTTTTGCACATTATATTTATAAAAGGTCCGATTGCTTTATATAAATCCAATAGAAAATACGGTGTTTCTAAATCTTGAGTTTGGAAAGTTGAAAGGACTGGGAGAATTAATGCGTACATTGAACGCCCCATAAGGTGAAGTGCGTTTAGACATAAAGTGTGTGATGCAGCACACATTTCCCAACATATCTGCAGCACATGATGTCATGACGACACATTTAATGTGTCTGTTGATGTGTTGCCCCTATATATAAGGGCCGTTCATGCTTTCCTTTACGATTTTTAAAGTTTTGACTACTACAATTCCTTTTATCTTGTGATCCTACGAACTGTTCTTTGAAAGGAATTATTGGAGATCCCTTCACAACTTTCAATTTTCCGGGGAGTTGTTTTTTTTTTTTTAAAACTAGTTTACCTCCTTCTTGTGTTTTCATTTTATTTGTTATATTTCTTGGGTCGAAAGTCTCGCTTTCTTCGAGGGAAACACTGCTCACGTGGGTTCTTAGGTTTTGTCACAAGCGGGTTGTTAAACCTCTGGAGGGGGATTTCTTATGTCTTTTGGTTGATCCCCCTTTATCTGTTTGTTTGGATGTAGAATGGTGAGAAGTCACGAATAGGTCAAATGCTGACTGTGAAGAGATGAAACTGCAAACACCCACGGCAACTCTGGTCATCGCTATGTCCTGTAGAGGACTTGAGGTCCTTCAGACAAGTTCTTGCTGACATCAGATTTGAGGTGTCAGAAGGCACGGTTACCTCGACACTGGGAGCGGCAGGTAATGTCGTTTATTTTATATTTTTCTAGAGAAGCAAACATAATGACAAAATTTTGATGTTCCTCGAATAAAAGTCTTAATACCTTGTCTCAAATTAAATCCTAAGCTATATCTCTGCCCTCCTAACCTGAACTGAAATCAAGCTTTTGAATCTCTATCTTCTTGGAACAACCATGGCTTCCGCAAACACCAATTATACACATCTCATCACAAATAAATTATATATAGCATAATTAAGGAGACAAGCGGACAAAATCCAAAAAGTTAAAATGCAAAAAAGATATAAAAATATATATTTTTGGACAAAAATGTCCACAAAAATATAGTTATAATGTGGTGAATTTGTTTTATACGTTCAAGGGCATTTTTTTTAAATAGTGAGACAAGATTAGGCTATAAGAGATCATTCTTGCAAATATTTTTAGGATTATCCATTTTAATCCAATTTATTCTTAATAATATACAAAAGAAACAAACTAGGTTTCTAATTATAAAAAAATTAAAATATAACATCATGAATGAAAAATTCACTATGATTTTGTGTTTCTATAAACAGAATAGAAAAACTATTACTTGTTATTCAGAAAAACAAAAAGAATAACACCTTGAAAAATAAATTAATTCTCATGGGGAGGGAAGAAATATGCTGAACATTGGATGAATATTGAGAGGTAAAGAAGAAAAGAAAGAACTACCTTTTGATAAAAACACCTCTCTTATCTGATGGGATGAAACTCAAACTAACCATTTTCATGAGAGCTTTCATCTGTAGAACATGACGTCTATTTTAGGCTACAATTGCAGTGCTAAAAATTATTCTAGGACAAAACTCATGAGGAAACGAGGGAAAAGGAGTTTAATATAAAAGTAATTCATTTTTAGAAAAAAAAAAGACATATCTTTTCAAAATATTCACAATTTTTTTTAAAAAAAAATCGCATTTGGTGAAAATTAATTTTAAAACCGCAGTTGGTAAATAAGGTTTTAAATTTACCTTAAAACCACATTTGAAGAATACGGTTTTAAGGTTAATTTTCAAAACTGTAGTGGTGAATATGGTTTTAAAAAGTAAAAAGATTTATTTTATGAATATTTTGAAAAGAAGTATACATGTGTATTTAAAAAAAATGAATTCATTTTACTTTAAACTCAAGTAAAAAAGACTGCAAGTTAATTTGATTTGTCAAAAGGAAGCATGTGTGGTCAAAAAGTGAATAATTCTCCCCCTAAGATATAGCGAGTTAGGGGGAACGGAACGGAATTGAGGAAATCTCGGAACTTTCATCGATTGCTACCTTATGATTCTTAATTCTGGGAACAATTTCAATGTATACATTGAAATCTCATAACATATATTATATATATACAAATAAAAGTAGCTTTTCAATGTTATCATGGGTGGTGGAGAAGAGTGAGTATATATGACGCCCCAAACTTCCAGGGGTCATTTTTTTTTTCTTTCATACAAGATTTTAATGTACAACACTTTTACATACCCAAAATATATGAAACTATATTGTTCTAATATATTTTTACAAAATAATCGATCACAAGCCACAACCCGACCTCCTTACTCACGGCCTCGAGGGAGCACCCGCCTTCTGTGTACCTGAAAGGGGTCCCCACGACGTAAGGGGAGCAAAGCCTTCGCAGGTAATAATCCCTAAGGCACATCTCACCTGGCGCACATGCAATGATCAGATGTAAAACACATTCAAGTAAGATGCCTACATGAATGTCAATGTATGAATGTCCTCATGCCCATACCCCGAAATACTCACGACTCCTCACACCTACTCTAGGCTAAGTGTGAAATACCAACCGCTATTTTGTTCCAATTAATGACCTTATCCAAAACAAGAACTTTGTTTTCTTTTAAAACTTTGTAACCCATGGAAAGGCCCAATGCACATTTGATTTTGTCAAATTGCGTGTGTTTATGTATTTGTGGGCCACGGATTTTTCGGGTTTTCACCGCCGGACGCCGCGTGCCGTTCCAACATTTTTACGAACTTGCATCGCCCGGAATCATGTCTAACCGTGAATAAAATTTGGGTCTTTCACCCTGGGGGGGGATCTACCCCATCTTGCTATGCCCAAACACACTTATATTTATTTCCATTAGTTTCAAAACCGTTTGACTCATTTGGACTTTGTCCCATTACCCGAGTCCATCAATCAGTACCATACACAATTTTTGACCCATAACCGTGTACCCGTGACACCTAACCCAAAGGCCGATCCAAGACCATGCACTCTCACACCCATGTCAGCGCGATGTCTTCTGCACATGCAAATGCTATCATGCCAGCTTGCATATACATAATCACCCATGCACACATATTCATGCATATTATCCATGCTTCATATTTAAGATTTAGCATGCCTGTTGAAATGTCATACAACATATATCAACATGTCATATTCCACACTGCATGTTATCAACTCGCTTTTACAGCACAGCGACGCATCAACATGTCAAATTACAAGTCACGTTATAAACTAAAGCCATAACACACCACTTAACTGACCAGCACTAACATGCCTGATTGGACAATGTCTCACAGGAACATGGCTGCACCCACTCAATGGGCTTTCCAGAGTCAAAGAACACCCAAATCGAGTTCGACGAGGAAGTTATGACCTTCCGTTGGAGGTCACGCATGACTAACTCCGCCTCACCCGGGCAGCTCAATTACTTGGCCGGACGGCCATTTCCGGCCGGCTCCGACACCCACTCTACCTTCCCAGGTCCCGTTGGAAAGCTTACTCAATGGGCTTTCCATGAAGTCCAAGAACAATCTCAAATCGGAGTTCAAACGAAGGAGATATGACCTTCCGGCTGAGGTCACGCCGCAGCCGGGCCTGGACGAGCCGACCTGAACCGACGAGCCACTGAAGTGACGAGCTCGGTCTAACACCTCGGTATGACATCTTCTATCTCCCCTCAGGCATGCTAAATGGCTCTGACTCCAATGGGCTTTCCATAGAGTCCAAGAACACCTAAATCGGAGTTCAAACGAAGGAGATATGACCTTCCGAAGTTGGAGGTCACGCGCAGTCAGTCTTGACGAGCTGACCTGAACTGACGAGCTGCACTGAAGTGACGAGCTCGGTCTAACACCTCGGTATGACATCTTCTATCTCCCTCAGGCATACAAATGTATTCTTGACTCAATGGGCTTTCCATAGAGTCCAAGAACACCTAAATCGGAGTTCAAACGAAGGAGATATGACCTTCCGGAGTTGGAGGTCACGCCGCAGTCGGGCCTTAATGAGCTGACTCGAACCGACGAGCTGCACTGAAGTGACGAGCTCGGTCTAACACCCGGTATGACATATTCTATCTCCCTGTGGCATTACAATGTATTCTTGACTCCAATGGGCTTTCCATAGAGTCCAAGAACACCCAAATCGGAGTTCAAACTAAGGAGATATGACCTTCTCGTCGAGGTCGCGCGCAATGCCTTGGCGAGTCGACCCGAATCGACGAGCTGTACTGAAGCGATTTGAGCCAATTTAACACCTTGGTCTGGAGACATCTAATAATCTCTTCAGGCATATAAATGTATGATTCTGACTCAATGGGCTTTCCATAGAGTCCAAGAACACCCAAATCGGAGTTCAAACGGCGAGATAAGACCTTCCGGTTGGAGGTCATGCGCAGCCGCCTGACGAGCCGACCACTATTAAGCGGCACCGCTCATCACACCGCTTCGGCACTCGCTTGACGCACTTTTGACTTCACCACCGTTGAGACGACCACCGTTTCCACCGACATCGCTTGGACGACCCCCTATTGGACGACACTGTTCACGCCCACTGCTTGGATCGACCCTCTTGGACGACATCGCTCACGCTCCAATCGCTTGACGAATTTATTGGACGACACTGCTCACGCTCCACCGCTGACAATTTCTATTGGACGCACACCGCTCACATCCACCGCTGACGAATTTCTCTGACGGACATCGTTCACGCCCACCGCTTGACGACTCGTTGATCGACCCTTTACCGACCACCGCCGGACGACTCATCGCTCATCGACATCGCTTTGACGACCCCTTTGCTTCGACGACCCTCACCCCTTTGATCGTTGGAGTAAAAAGACCATAACTTTGTCTACAGGAGTCCAAATTGAGAAATCAGTGCCTAACATCAAGTTCATTGATGGGGCTACAATTTATCATCAGAAGGATTCACTTCCAGATTCTTTTATTTCTGACCCAAAAACCTGTTTTAAGGTCCGCTAGCTTGACCCGACCTACAAAATCGATAATTCAGATGAATAATTGACATCAGTAAGCTGACCATAACTTAGTCTACAGCGCCCAAATCGAATTCAAAAGCCTAACATCAAGTTCATTGATGAGGCTACAATTTATCAGGAAGGACCCATTACCTCATTCCATTTCTTTCCTATCCAAAATCAGTTCCAGCACCGGCCAGATGCTATCTCACGCAAATTTTCTCACAAGAAAATACAACTAACATCCCGTAGCAACACAACCACCACACAACCCTGCGCAAAGCAACCAAAGCAGTGGAGAAGACCTACCTCTAGGAGGCCACAGCAGAACTCCCACCCTGGCCTCGTGGCGCTAAGCCCTTGTCGAGAGGATGAACTTTTCCTCTGGCCTCCGCTCAAACCGCTTCTGGGTCCGATTTGTTTGGGAAATTCTGTATATAAGGCGGAGCCCTCTCTATAACTCTCTTTTCTCTCTTCCCCACCGGATCACTTTTTCTCTATTTAGAGAAAGACGCTCCTCCTAAGCCTCTTGACACCTTACTTTCCACTGCCCCAACCCACATTCCTTCTCAATTAAATCTCTACGCAAAGCCTATCCAAGACACTCAAGATCCACGTTAGCATTTGCCCTCATGCAAGACTACTTTCCTGTATCGCAGCCTATTTGCGACGCATCCACGTGGTGTGGACCCTCATGCCACCAATATTTACTCATTTGTCCAATCATTTCGAAATACGCGCACTCCCACCGCTCCCACTCTAATAAATCGATACGGTAGCTTGATTTCGGGACGATTCCAACCTGAAGTCCGCTTTCACATCCGGCACCTGTAAAATCTCGGATTTTTACCAAATTATCATTTTACTATTTTTCTTAAAATTAAAATTTTCTAACGCTTAAGGCGATCTATTCACTTTGTATATTATATTGTAGTCCTTTGTTTTGGATTCGATCCTGGTTTTTTTTCATCCCATCTTTGTATCACTTGAGTCGGGTTTCAGGGTCTTATGTGAACAAATTAATTAAGAGTAGTCTTTTGGAAGTTTTTCTCTTGTTGAGACTAATTGGGAATCAAGGGTTCTTATTTATGTTTCAATTATGACTTCAATACTCTTGGTTGGAATTAAAAGAATTCTACAAACTTTGAATTTTCTTTTCGACATATTTAAATAATAGACAACTCAAAAGGGAACTGGAAAATAAAAGACGGGAAGTTAATATGAGAGATGACCGACGGCCGCGAATGTAACTTTAAATCACAAGAAATGACTGAAATTTGATTCAGATTCAAGAGTATTGTTTATGATGATTCACAAGCCTACGATCTATTCTCATTGGATATTTTTTAAAGAGTATTGTTTATGAGAAAATCTTTGAAACCCGACCACAACATCTTATGTATAGTAAGTAATAAACTGAGACTTTAGGAGAAAAAGTCTGACACTTTAATTAACACGTCGTCTTATCTTACGAAAAGAAGTGGAAGACTGTAGGTGCTCACCACCACCACTCGCTAGTCGCCACTAAGAGGCAGGGACCTCAGGAGTTGAAAAGAAGTGACTTCGACTGGAGGGTCTAGATCCATCTCGTGAGTACGTCTCCCTTCATCTTCCACCCTACAATCAACCCCACTATTCTTGGTCAACATGGTTTTCCCAATGCTGAACGGTTCAGGATTGCTGGAGGCACATCGCACATAGTTTTTTATAATAAAATAATTGGAAATTTATGTAATTTTTATAAATATATATTTTTACTTTCCACATAATTTTTATTACCATGATTCATTTAATCCATTGAAATTATATTTATTTATTTGACAAAGTAAAATTGTACACTATTTACTAGCATCAATAAATTTTTTTAAATAATAAGTAAATTATTTTTTACTAATGCACTAAATTGATGCGTGTCAATTTTTAAAAAGCATGTCCTTTTTTTTATGAAAAATACTACGAAGGAATTTTACAAATACGATTAAAACAGGATCCATAATAATTTTTAAAGACAATTTTTTTTAAATCTCTAGTAAAATCTAATTATCAAATATTTGAATTAGTATTACAAATATCTTTCTTAGATTAACTATATGTTGTTTTGTTCATTCCTCAATAAATATGAAAACAATTGTAAATAGTTAGGTTTTAAGCAAGCCTCGAGAAATCCTCAATTATAAGAATAATTGAACTAATTAAACTATTTTTTTTTTAACAATCAATAATCACTTTAGAGTTGCTAAAACTAGGGGTGGGCAAAAAAACCTAAGAAACCGAATCGATCGAAAAACCAATATATGGTTAACCAAACAAATGGATTAGCAGAAGATTTGTTAACATACAGTAATGGATTTAGGTTTTTTTTTGTTTATATAAATAACAAACCAAAAACGAACGGTCGACTTTTATTTTGTGCTGCCTTGACGACGACGACGACGACGACGACGACGACGACGACGACGACGACGACGACGACGACGACGACGACGTCGTCGTCTCCCCTTAAGTTCTTGAACCAAACCCACCCCTAGCTAAAACCATTATATCTAGCCTCCTTTAACCCATTATATCTAGTTGTTAAAACCCCATCTAGGTGTGCTAATGATGCGAGTCGAGCTCGAATTTGGCTCAAACTCGACTGAATCTCGAACTTGACTTGAGCTCGAACTCAAACTCGAACTTGGCTCGAACTCGAACTCGACTCGATATTAGATCATGTCATTTTCAAAACCGAGTCTCCTGGTTGTTATCATATAAAATGAGGAATATGAATCATGGAAACAAACTACAGTGAGTCTAGAAACATAGAAATCAACATTAGCGGTCACTACAACATCATAGAACTTTAGTTTTAAGTCATCTACACAAACTATTTTTAAACAAATACACTTGAAAGCATATTCTTAGCAGACAACTTTTATTAATCCCAGTAGCTTATAATAGGTGCTAGGTTTCAAGGGCTACAACTAATCATTGTTTCACCTTTTCAAGAATCCGAACAGACTACATTTTTGGATTTAGTTTACCAATTCTTTAATTCGGACCAAGATTTCGCACCAACCAAACATAAAAATAAAGGGAAAATACAAGAAAAAAAACAAGGGAACTGCGAATGAGCAATAAAATTAAGCTCCCAAAAATATAAAGCATAAACAAATAATATGATAAGAAACAAGAAATAAATTACCATAATTCAACGAAGAAACCCTAGAAAATGATCTGAATCGATTTATAGAAGAGAAAGAGAAATACCTAGCAAGAGATAAATCGAAAGTCGAAAAGGTCGCCCTCGAAGCCGAAGGCCTCTTTTTATATATGGTAGTTTTTTCTCTTTTGTGAAACCCCGAGAAAAATCCAATTTTCTCAAAAAGTGGTGAAATCGTAATTTCGGTAAAAATCCGAAATTTTTCTAGATCTCGGAATGAAACGAACTGCCGTTGAAATCGATGCGAAATGGTAACCACGTCGAATTTCGTTAGTTAGGGTGGTCGGGATTTTTACGTTTTAAGGGGCGTGGGATGTCGGATGACACACGTAGCAAGGTTAGGGGATGCCACATGGCCTTATAAAGAGTGTGACGAGCAGCGTAAAAGGAATTCTTCGGCTTTGAAGTATGTAAGGTGGCGTAATTCGTGACCGTATTAAGCCATGTAGGGTATGATGTCATAAAAAGAGTTATTAAATAAAAGAAAAGGAAGGAAAAAGGGAAAGCCACACATTTGGTTTGAGGAAGGAGGAGAAACTTCCTCTTTTGACTGCATACGATTGATACTCCCAGGAGGAGAGAAATGCAAAGAGAAAGGAGAAAATGAAAGAGAAAATGAAAGGGGATGAGAAGAGAAATGAGAAAAAGAAAAGAAAAGCAAAAGGAAGGAAAAAAAATAAATAAAGGAAAAGAAAACGTGAAAGAAGGAATTGAGATGCAGCAGCCATTTTGTGATTTTTCTTTTAGAGAGAGAAGGTGCAACTTCTCTCCAGGATTTTGGGTGTTCGGATCGTCGGATCGCTTCGGGTCAAGAAGCAAAGTGGTTCTACACATCGAGGACTACACGTGGGCACCGGTTTCGGGAGTTTTTGACAAACTCCGTGAGGTAGGGGTTTCATCCTACTTGTTTTATTCTTGGTTTAAGTGCTTTGTTGATGTTTGTGTTGGATTGAGGTCGTGAGTGGCCGTTTGATCGGTTCCAAATCTTGGAACCAAAATGTTGGAATTTTTGAGACCCATTTGTGCAGTCCGTAGCAGTTTTAGGGACTGTTTTGGGTGTTGTGTGATGATTTATTAAATAAATTGTGTTTTGTTGAGTAGAATGGGAAGTAGCGAAGTGGTTTCAAAAGTGGAGCCGAGGTTGGACGTGTGGCCTACCCACGGACAACTCACATGCTGTTTTTAGGGTACATTAAAAACAATCCAGGGTTGTGTGGTGGGTAAAATGATCCATATGTTGTGTCTTGGTGTTGAAATGAATGAGCAGTATGTGTGGAAATAGATAGGTTAAGACATGATTTTAATGTGTTAACACAATGACACAATTATATGGAATAAATAAAATTGTGTTGTAAGTCATTGGAGATGATATGGTGATTTGCTCAAGTAAGCTAAATTGGGTGATGGTTGATGTGTTGAATTACATGTGTGTAATTGTAATTGATTGAGAATATGCATATTGACATATTGTATAAATGGTTTTGAAAATGGCATAATGTTTTCATATCGTTGGGTATCAAAAGTTAGGTGGCAGGAGTGCATGACATGGTTTTGTAAAAGCGGACGTGGTTGCGAAGGATTTCGCGGGATGATATTCCGAGGAGAGTGGGTTGGGAGATGGAGCGAACGGATCATTTCAGATGAGAAACCATGACATTTGGAAGAAAATTTCGCCTTGATTGACGGAGGGTAGTCTCATATTTTTGAATCTTCGGTAGTATATTTTCAAGAGCGGCAAGTTTTGTTTGAAATGATTATTTTCTCATACATGGCTTGAAGCGTGTGAGTGAGTCGGTGAGGACTCGAGACATGGGGTGATCATGTAGACATTCAAGTAGGATCACGTATTTACTTGAGCGTGTGTTTAAATTGGAGCATTGCATATTGTCACGGACTTATTGTGTGAGCGTCCGTGACCGCAGTGAAGACTTAGTTGAAGATCAATCATGCTGATGGTTTTAAGCTTAATGGTGGGGAGCGCTTCAGATTGGGGCGTGCAAGTGGATGGAGGTGGAGATCCTTTAGGATTTAGGCGTGCCAGGCCTTGGGTTAAGTTTGGGGAGAAAAAGCATCATTTGGTCTTGGACCTAACTATGAAGAGAGTGTAGGCTGCACACTGGCCCAGTCGGGAGGCTGGGTAGCCCTCTTTGACTCAAGACTGAGCGGGCGAAACCGGTCGATGTAGTAATATGCGTGGCGTGTTAAGGTTGGGTCTGGTTAGTGGATATATGAGGCTACTTGCACGGGCGCTTGTGCGATGAAGCAGTAGGCCGTGACAAGTGGTATCAGAGCAAGGTTGCGTGTGGGAGTAACTCAAAAGAAACAATGGCGAGCTCTCAGGTGGAGGGAATTGTCGAGCAAGTTCGTGGAAGGGACGTTGATCCAGTTGCCCCTAAGGGAAGGGGAAAGAAGGACAAGTCTCGGGATCCTATGGCGAGCTTGGAAGGTCGAGTGAACCGCTTAGAGGTCGCTATGGCAAACACCAAGGAAGGGGTGGACTATATGGAGCAAAGCATGGAGAAGGCCATGGAAGATCTCAAGGTGCAGATCGAGACCTTCAGAAGGGGCATCTGGCTTCGCCGGTCCCCGTGGTGTCGCATGAGGAGTTCATGAAGGTTATAGACATGCTCTCTAGCCTTGAATCAAGGGTGGAGGTCTTGACCAAGCATGAGGAGGAGCTGAGACAAGAAGTGGCCATTTACAAAACAGCATTGTCGGCTCGGGTTATGGCCACTCACGAGGCACCAAGGGTGGAGGTGCCAAAGCCACACACCTTCAGTGGGCAACGGGATGCGAGGAGTTGAAACCGGCTATGGCACATGGAAGTACTTTAGGCGGTGGGCTCAATGATGGGGCAGCGAGAGGTATGAGCGCTCACTCTTTGCCTCATCGAAGTAATCTGACTCTGGTGGCGTAGAAAGTTCCTTGAGAAAGGGGACGTGCACTATAGACACATGGGCGGACTTCAAGAGAGAGATCAAGAAGCAGTTCTACCCAGAGGATGTGGAATACATGGCGCGAAAGAAAATCAAGCATCTCAAGCACACGGGGTCTATCCGCGACTATGTCAAGGAGTTCTCTTCCCTAATGCTTGAGGCTCCAGGTATGGATGAGAAAGACCTTCTTTTCAACTTTATGGACAACCTACAGAGTTGGGCCGACGAGGGGATAGGAGGCGTAGTGTCGAGATTTGTCTGAAGCCGTGGCGATCAAGCGAATCTCTTATGGATTTCCGAAGAGGAGGCTAGTCCCCGGGCAAGAGCCACCATCGAGGAGGTGGTCGTGCTTTAAGGTGGGAGGCGGATAGTGCAAGAAATTGATACTAGAAGGATCAATGCTGCCTGCAGCGAGGGGCGACAAAGGTGGAGACAGGACGTAGGGACTTGAGAACGAAAGGGTAATTGTTTCTTTTTTGCGATGGACCGCATTGGGTGCGCCCGATGTCTAAGAGGAGGCCCTCGGTGCTATGATCGAGAGGAGGCCAGAGCGGGAGGGTGATTATGCTCGCATGGGGTCAATGCGGTTGTTGAATGCCTAAAAGCCCCGAAACGAAGCTAAGAGCGGCCTGACGGGACTCATGTACGTGGAGGCCAAGGTGAATGGGATGTCCGCCAAAGCCATGATAGACACCGGTGCCACACACAACTTTGTCTCAGAGGAGGAGGCAAGGAGACTCAAACTCCAGACATCCACGGAGGCGGGATGGCTCAATGCGGAGTTAACTTCCATTTTGCCCGAGCCTTCCTGAGAGGCTCGTGGGAGGTGTGATAAAGATCGGGCGGAGTGGGAAGGCAAGATTGACTTTCACGGTGGCACCTATGGATTGAACTTGAGGGTGTGTCGGGATGGATTTCCTTCGCGGAGTAAAAGTTGTGCTTTATACCTTTCCCTACGTTCGATAAGCTGTATCTTAGAAGAGGAGGTATAAGTGTATGGTTCCCACTTATCATAGAAAGCAAGCTAAAACCCACATGCTATCGAGGTATGCAAGCTGGAAAGGGGTTGAGAAAGAATGAGGTGACCTACTTGGCGGCTCTTAAGGAAGACCCGATTGACCCTATGGGAGATACCATGCTCGTTGAAGTCAAGAAGGCGATAGATGAGTTTAAAGATGTCATGCCACCGGAGCTACCCAAAAAGCTCCCACCTAGGAGGGAGGAAGATCATAAGATCGAGTTGGAGTCGGGAGCAAAACCCCCTGCCATGGGGCCCTACAGGATGGCACCCCCAGAGTTGGAGGAGGCGAGAGGGCTGTGAAGAGTTGCTAGATGCAGTGTTCATCCAGCGAGTCTAAGGCTTTCCTATGGTGCGTGGTCTTATTCCCAGCATGATGGGTCCACTGCTTGAATGTGCATCGACTATCGGGCTCAATAAGGTGGCTTGGTCGAGAACAAGTATCCCGTCCCAGGCATTGGAGCTTATTTGATCAGCTCGGTAGAAGCGAGAGTTCTTATTTAAGGCTGGACTTGCGATCGGGGATACTACAGTGAGATCATTGAGAAGGGACGGTAGAAAACACTTGTGTGACAGGTATGGCTCACATGAATTCTAGTGATGCCCTTTGGTCTTACTAATGCACCACTACATTACGCACTTTGATGAGCAAAGATATTACGTCGGCTTTCTACTTGGATAAGTTTGTGGTGAGGTATATCTAGATGATATTGTTATATATAGAAACACCTTGGAGCATGTTGATCATCCTAAGGAAGGTGTTTCGACTATTAAACTTGAGAATGAGCTATATGTGAAGAAAAGAGGAAATGCTCCTTTGCTCTGGGAGAAGTGGAGCTACTGGGACACGCATAAGGGATGGAAAATTGATTATGGGAAGGCGAGATCAAGGCCATTCAGAATGGGATCCACCTGACCAAGGTACCCTGACTAAAGGGTCTTTCTTGGGCTGAGTTAGCTAATGCAATACCGGTTCATCAATGGGTATTGTGAAGCATTCATGACCAGGCCTTCTCGAGAAAGGTAAAGCATGGACTGGGATGAGAAGTTGCGACAAGCTGAAGACTTGAAGAGGGGCGATGACGAGGAGGGTAGGTGTTGGCGCGACCACACCAAGGTATTCGAGGTACCTGCGATGCCTCGACTGTGGAGGGGTTCTTATGCGGGGAGAGCGCCATGGCTTTGAAAGCTCCATGGCTCGATGACACGAGAGAGGGGCGATTACCGCAGTCGAGAAGAGGAGATGACAACGATCATCCATTGCTTGCGGACATGGAAGCATTATCTGTTGAGGGTCATAGCTATAGTGAGAGAAACATGGAATGTGTTGCCAGCAGCTACTTTCGGACGGAAGAAGTAAGCGAGCCGAGCAGTGCGAGAGACTTCTGACTGAGTTTATTCTGTCTTTGGGTATAAGCCGGGGCTCATTTAATCACGTGGCCAGACGCATTGGTACACTTGAGGCGGGAGCTGTGTGACTGATCGGCCCAGAGGAGAGATGGTAGATCTCATAAAGGAAGGGTTACAGTATGATCCTGTAGCTAAGAGTCTCATCACCTTAGCCCTTGAAGGAAAGACGAGGCGGTTCTGGGTGGAGGATGGTCTGCTCTACACCAAGGGTAAGAGACTTTATGTGCCTAAGTGGGGAAACATCAGAAGAAATCTCATCAAGGAGTGTCATGACTCTAAATGGAAATTTGGTCACAGGCGGCGACGTGCGGGGGAAAGCTACTAGGTCACATCTACTATTGTGCAGTTCGGGATGATGTGGAGACCTATGTGAGGACTTGGCTTGTGTGCCAACAAGACAAAGGCGAACAGCTTATCGATCCAGAGTTATTGGAGCCACTACATGTGAGCAATATGGGAGAGTGTCACGATGGACTTCATCATCGACTTACCCAAATCCGAAGGATGTGGATCTATCATAGTGGTGGTGGACCGATTTTCCAAGTACGCTACTTTCATATCAGCCCCTAAGGATTGCACGACGGAGGAGGCCGACGAGGCTATTTGCAGTGTAGTGAAGTCTTGGGGGGTTGCCAAAGTTCATCATCAGGTAAGTCGTGACTCCGTTTCAGGGAAGCTTTGGACGAGGCTTTTTCAGCTCATGGAGTGCGAACTCCCACTTCTCTACTAGCTTTCACCCCCAGACTGATGGGCAAACAGAATGGGTGAATGCATTATTGGAACAATATTTGAGGCACTTTGTGAGTGCCCGATCAAGCGGCTTGGAGCTAAGTTACTAGATGTGGCTCGGTCGCTGCAATATGGAGGAGTGAGCGGCTAGAAAAGTCCGTTTGAGATCATCATGGGACAACAACCTATGACTCCTCACACCGCACGGAGACACGAGGGGAAAGGAATCCGGCCTACAAGCTTGCTAGGGATAGCATGGCTTGGTGACATAAGCGCGCTCATACTTGGAGAAAAATTGCACGAAAGATGAAGAAATGGGCGAAAGGCAGAAGAGGGTGTCGGGAGTTAGAACTTAGTAAGTTGTCAAGCTCATTCCACAACAGTTCAAGTCCTTTCGAAAGGTGCACAAAGGACTTGTGAGGAAGTATGAAGGCCCCTTTCCCATACTGGGGCGGGTTAGTAAAGTGTCCTACAAGGTAGAGTTACCTCCAAGGCTGAAAATTCATCCTGTCTTCCATATCAGCAATCTAAAACCATATCATGGGGATAAGGAGGATCCAAACCGAGGAATTTCTACAAGGGCACCCACAGCAGTGGTAACATCCTATGATAAGGAAGTGGACTATATCATTTCAGATCGGGTCTTGAGGAAAAATAACTTCCCGATACTATGCGGAATGTAGTCAAATGGAAGGGACTAGGAGAGTAAAGCTAGGCGGGAGAGCTGGCTTGACTTTGTGGCGGTTCGAAGCGGATCGACGGTCGTTAAAGGAAATCGATGAGGGACGTCTCGACTTTGTTGGTGGGGAGAATGTCACCCTTTTATCATGGAGACCTGCACATGATCCTAACCCTGACCATAAGATAAGGTTTATTCGCCTTTATATTCTTCTTTATATCAAAAGAGCATATGCCAAAAGCATATCCAAAGCATATTCCTTTCTATGGTTTATTCCCTAGCATATTCCAAGCATATCCTCGGGAATATTCCCTCTCATATGTGTATATATAGATGGAGTTGTAAGTTCTACATTTCATTCATTGAGTTTGAAGCTTCTCTTAAGCATTGTAAAGTTCTCCTTGATAGAGAGTTTTCTTTCCTCAGAGTAATTTCTTTTGAGTTCTCTTTAGCTAATTGGGGAGTAGTAATAAGCATTGCTTGCAAGGCGGCCAGAGGCCAAATAAGCAACACCCATCAGGGGTGAGTTGTCTAAGTCTTGTACGAAGGAGCTTAAGCCCCAGAAGACTAAGTCAGTGACCGAGTTAGTGTATCAAACGGGACGAGAGTCTTTGTAATTATAGTGTTGTCTTATCGATCTGGGTAGAAAGTCTTTCTCTCTCCCTTAGAAGGCTGCCTGATGCTTGGGCGAGTGGTGCTCGAAGTTGTGTGCGTTCCTCCAGGATCGCCTGTGAGTGCGGTTGTTGGCTAGTGGTTACATAACGGGACCTTATAGGTGGAAGTTTAACTAGGAGCTGCTTTCGGGGTGGATGTGAGCCGGGTCTCATTCCACGGTTGTGTGATACCGCGTCTCTAGAGAAGGGCGCCCGCGGCCCGGGGAATGTCGTGCCAGGCCTTAGTGGATGGACGAGGGAGCGATGATTGAAGGAAGGTGGAGGTGAAAGGTGCCTTGCCCGAGGAAGGTGCGAATGTTGGGTGAAGTAGAATGTGTGGACTTATTGTGGCGGCGTCGTGACCACGGTGAAGACTTATTGAAGATCAAGCATATTGATGGTTTTAAACTTAATGGTGTGGGAGCGCTTCAGACGAGGGCGTGTAGGGGGATGGAGGTGGAGATCCTTTAGAGTTTAGGCATGCCGACCCGGTTAAGTTTGGGGAGCTTGTCGCTGGTCTTGGACCTAACTATGAAGAAGGGTGTAGGCCCTACCTGCTAAACTAGTCGAGAACCGCTCTCTGATGAGCTAATGAGGCGAAACGGCATTCGATATGAAGCGATATGTGGGCGTGTTAGGGCGGTCGCGTTGGTGAATGCGCTGTGAAGCAGCGCCGCGAGACTGTGACCTGGCGTGAGCAGAACGACGGTGGCGATAATATGCACTTAGGTGGAGTAACCCATTGAGGTGATTCCACTCTTGAGGGCGATAGCTACGCCTGTCGAGAACTATTTTTCAAATAAAGGGGTGTAAAAGCTGACACAGGTCAGATGTTATAATAGTAGTTTGAGCTGATTAGAGGTCGATATTAGAAACGAGGGTAAGATTAGAATTTAGAATGCTTAGGACGTCATTTAGACATGAGTGGAATTTTCGAAAATTGTAGAATGCCCTAAGGAATAATGATTTTCTTATTATATCAGAATGGAGGGGTTTGCGAGAAAGGAATTAGTAGAAATTTCAGTTCCTATGACTTTGGCGTATTTAGAAGAGAATAGGAGATTTAAGTGAATAAGTGATTCGGATCGAAAATTGGAACTGTCTTTGAAATTTTAGAAATTAAAGTGGGAAATATGAAATGTGGAGATCAATCATGGGAGTCTAGAGCTGAAACGGTGAAACGGGATCCCGTTTGGATAGTTCGAGGCGATCAGAGCGTGGTAGGACAATACGCTATTATTAGAATTTAGATTTAATGATTTTAATCGATTTCGGTGATTTGAGCACGAATCCACTTTGTGAAGGATTAATTTGAATAATTCATGGTTAATTTGAAGTCCTAAACGACCGTAGAATATTTTGACATTTGTCGATATAAAAAGAAAACGTTAAAAGTGGCCCGAGATAAAAGCTGCTATAAGGGAGATATTTTATTTTGAGAGCCAATTAAAACCTTTCTTAATGGCTAAGTTATGATTAAAATATCATGATAATGGACCAATGAGATTCTTGGGCACAAGAGCCAATCAAAAATTTTTAAGATAGGGTTAGTGACTCATGATAATTGACAAATGAGGTTATTTGATTTAAGGGCAATTTTGGAAAATGGGAGTCAAAATCTAATTTAAGAGGTTAAGTTGTCTCAAAAAGGAGGAGAACCCGTAGGAGAGAAAGGAGAGGGAAGAAAAGAGAGAAAAGAAAGGAGAGAAAGGAGAAGCAAGAAGAAAAAGTGAAGGGCCAAGGTATGAGATGTGATTTTTACTCTCGTTCAAGCTCTTAGTGATCTACTGGTGGAATCGATAGAGAGGAATGGGAAAACCCAACAGTAAGTTTTTAATGGTGGGAAAGTTGGATTTTTATGTTTCATACTGTCTAATGCTTTGATTTTCTAGTATGGATGGTAGAATTGGGGTATTTGAGGATGAATGATGATGCTTTTGATAGAAATTGAGAAAGCCATGGTTTAGGTTAGGGTTTTGACAAAATCAAGTGAGTAAGGGTTAGGGTTTGATAGTGAATTGTGTGTGATATGTTGAAATGGGTATAATGCATCAGATTTAAGTGCTTAGAGTGAAGAAAAATGGAAGAAACCTGAGGAATTGGTAAATTTTTGGAAGCGCTGGAGTCTCGTCTGAAATGTCTGTTTTGTTTTGACCGGTTTGGTATTTGGCCATAACTTGCTCATTTCAGATCTGAATTGAGTGATTCAAAATTCTGGGTAAAATAGACTTCTAAGGAAAAAATTTATCCTGAGAATTTCATGCAAATTAGTAAACTTAAGGTGCCCAGAAAATGGTTAAAGTGGGTATGTGCGGTCTCATTCTGTAGCCAGATTATCTGTTGTGCGGATTGTGTTATAGTTGAGGGCTTTAGAGACGAATTTTAAATTGAAAATTTAAAGAGATGTCATTTGATATATCAAGAACTGATCTGGAGAGTTTCATAAATTTTGAAGACCGTTTGAATAATTTTTGAGTCATAAAGTCTATAAAGTATTGTTGGAAAAAGGTTGGCCAAAATGAATGAGTTTTTAGTGCTTGAGATAATTGTTCATTTGGATTTAAATGAATGTATGGTGGATTAAAATGGAAGTTATGATTAATGTATAGTTGTGATTTTCTTGGAAAATGTAGAAAGGACGATCGGGGCGGGGCAGGGCTCGAAGCGGGGAAATAGCGGAGGTGAAGCGGTGAACAGTGAGTGAAAATGATATTTTGAAAATTGAGTTTTTAAAAGTGAGTTTTTAAAAGTGAATGGTTTTAATGTTAAACTAAAGAGATTTATTGAAATATTTTATATGGAAATGTTAAGGCATATGAAATGTTTGCTCTTGCATCAATATATATATTTATATGTATATAAATAAGTATGCATATGTTATGAAATAGGTATGCATATGTTAAAGAGCTGTATATCATGAAAGTTTTAAAATGTGTAAAAGAATGCATATGTGTTTTAATGATAAAGTAAAGGATTTAAAATGTATTTATAAATGTATTTTGAAGAAATGTTTCGCGATGGATTACCCTAAACCCCCTATGGTATTATGAGGCGATATCAGTATAGAAGTACCTTAAGCGTGTAAGGATTTAGAGGGTAAAGTTATAGGTTACTAACAGCGGGGAGGGAATTAGGTGTCTGAGTAATATCGCCCACACGTGATGGAGTCTTTATGGCCCCCAGACACTGTCACAGCGTGAGATTCTGGCGTAGTGGTTATGGCCCGGAATGTGATTGTCCCTACGCCGTGTCGTGCCGGAAAGTTCGTGTGTTTATTCCCTTGGGTTCCGTCGAAAGAAAGAAAGAAAAGAAAAAGAAAGTTTAAGGCATAAATGTTTAAGGCATAAATTGATTTTTAATATGAAGTACAAGTATTTAATTGTATAAAGCGATTTTAATTGTATACGTGTTTTATTGCATTGATATATCTTGAAAATATTTTAATGAAAATGTACACTCCTTTGGGCTCCTTTGGCTCATTCTTTTTTCCCTATGTTTGAAAACATTTTCGGGGACCGAGGCAGTGCGTAGATAGAGGAGGCCTCTGTGCGAGTGGTCGGCCATCAGGAGCGACTTTTTGTGATTTCATTGTATATACATTTTTGCATGTGTAAATATTAGATATTTTGTCATGTATATATATATATATATATACATATGTATAAAGTTGAAAAGGAACTACGATGGGCTTTGATCCTCGAGTGGACGGAGTGCGGTCGGCTTAAGTCAGGCTCAGAGCTAGTGTTTGATAAAAATGCATGGAATTTAAGAGGGAGTTTGAATGTTTTGATGATTTGAGTAAACAAATATGTATATGTATGTATATAATATTGTGTTGATTGGGTTGTGGACGAGAAGTCCTAATATGGAAGTATAAAATTGAAGTTTATAAGTGTTTTTAAAATGCTTTTATCGAGGTTTTGTAAATTTGGGAAAGTCAGAAAAGCAACGGGAGGAAACTACGGCCAATTTTACGAAAATCAAGTGTTTGAAAAACAAAAGAAAAGAAAGAAAAAAAAAAATTTTACACTTAGCTTCGCATTATTTTCTAAAGATATGTTAAGGATTGAAAAAAGGGAGTTTAGCTCTATGGTTTTATTTAGTTTTAAGGGAAAAGTTTACATGTTCGTTGGGTCTTAGGGAGGGAGTCCCCTCGGGTTCATGAGGTTATCCAGGGTCGGGATCCTTCGGGGGCGCTCGAGAAAACGACTCATTTAGAGGGTGATTTTGAAGCGGTTTAATGGCACGATGGTTTTTGGATATAACATGTATTCAAATTGTAGATTTTAATATATGTTTGTATAAGAATGTAATCAACTATTGAATTATTGGGAGATAATTGGAGAATAGTTGTGATATTTGTTATGAGTATTGGTTTATGAGCGAGAGACATTTTTCTTCGGGTATGAATCTGCGCGATCTGAGGCGTATAGAATTTTCGCAGGTTGACGGGTAGTCAACGAGACTCCGAGGTTTGGGCGTCACATCTTTGCCATAACTTTTTCTTGATTTTACCTAATTGCCCTCCACACTTTTGACAATCCCTAATACACAATATGGGATGGAAAAGTGAAAAGGGATTGAAACAAAACAAAGGTCAAATTAAAATTTTAATTCACAAAATCCTAAAATATGTTCAACTATAACATAAAAAAAGTTTTTTTAATTTCATAATTTAGGAAAAATTAAAAATACTAATATATATTTAAAGTTTACATTAATATTTTAATATATAATTTGATATTAAATTTAATGTATAACTTTTAAATTTTTTCAATTTCATTTAATAAATGGGGTAAAAAATTTTACTGTTTTTGTTTCTATATAAATTTATTAAAAAATAAAAATCCAAGTTCATAAATGGGTCAATTGAGGGTTTTTGTTCATGAAGTTTGCGCGTAGCATCTGCATATTTGGAGAAGTGAAGAAGGTAAATGTTGGCGACGTATATGGAGGGGCTTGAACTTAATATGTACGAGATCTTACGGAGGCACCTTGGGTTTTTGCTCCCAATGATCAGATTTGAGTCACTCTCGAGGCCGTTAAAGGTTTATACGGCGGATTAAGCTTCCAGCTACGTGTGATTAGTCGTGATGTATCATTTGGTTTGGACACCCATGTTTATAAAAAAATGAGAGAAAAATATTTTCACATACCCTCAACAAATAAAAATATCTAACCTATTGGTCGATTAGATAATGTTTATAATTAATGTTATTTATTTATTTATTATTATTATTATTTAAGGATTGAAAGCATTGGAGGGGAAAAGTATCCTGATAGATCATACTCTATTATTTAAAATTTTATTCCTATTCATCCCAAGGGTATAATCCTTCACTTCACTTCAAATTAATGAAAAGTTTAAAATAAATATATGATAGTTCCATTAGAATTTTTATGGGATTTCTCATTAACATTTTATGCCATGTCCAATTTTTTAAAAGAAAATTATTATTTTAAAATAAATATATTTATAACTAAATAATAATAAAAATTTATGATTTTTAGAATAAAAAATAGAGATATATTATTCATATCATCCCCTAAAGTAGAGATATATTTTGTAAAAAATAAAAAAATAAAATTTTATATACAAAAAAATTCAAGTTTTCATGAAATTTTTCGAGCCGAGCTCACTTGAGCCTGAAGTTTTGGACCGAATTATCTCGAGTAGGCTCATGAATGCCTGTTTCATTAACACCTCAATCACATCTCTCAAAGCCAGAACATATTATGCACTACTATCAAAATATTACCAATATGTCCGCTTCATTCCATCCGAATAGTTCCATTGATGTCCCTAATAATCCATCTTGAAAAACTTATATTGTTAATGATTGAACCATCAAAATTTAAGTTGAATCTTTATTAATATGAGGAATCTAATGAATGACATTACCTCATTCATTATTAAGATAAGAATAACTCCAAAACTCATTAAGATTTTGGAAAGTTAAAGTTAAGGCAGCTTTTTGAATAATGAGAAAGCTTGGGGTTTAATTTTCTTAAATAAGATTCTGATATCAATATTCTTAAAAAATTGAACCTACTAAGTTAAGCTTTAAGAAAATTATTGTTTAATAATAGTTAGTATACATTATTGTTTTTATTTTAGTCAGTCCTTTTAATCACATAAACATTATTTGAAAAACGGTTTTATGATGTTTCATAAAATAAAGATTACTTGAAAACTTAAAATGTTTAAACTTATTTTAATAATTTTAATACATTTTAAAATAATTTCAAATAATGTTTTTAAATAAATAAAAAAATATTTTCTTATTTTATTTTCAAACAATTTTTTTATTTATATCCCAATTTATTTTTAATTAAATAAATAGATAGCTAAAATCTTAATATAAATGAGAAAAATATAATATTTATATATGATCAATTTCATAATTTTTATATGAAGTGGAAGTGGAGCTTCATCTCTTTAACAAAGAAGTATTTGATTGAAAAAAACATTTAAAAAAGATGAGCTCTTTCATTTGTGTAATAGTAAATAAATAATACTAACTAATAAAAATTCTTTAGTCTGAAAATTAAAATGTTTGTACTTTTTTTGTAAATATTTATTTTACATTTTTTTCCAGAGGACCAAACAAAAAAACGTCTTCATACCTAGGTCTTTCTCCCCTGAAATTTCAGGAGAGTTTCCTAGATCCTACCTTCTTCCATAGTCGCCGCCCTGAAATTTTCTCAAGAAATAGCTTAGTTAAATCCTAAGCTATACCCCTGCCTCCGATCCCGAACTGAAATCAAGCTTCTGACTCTCTATCTTCTAGTCGATCAAGGAACAGCCATGGCTTCCGGAAACACCCAAATCATCCCTTATTCTCTTGCTCCTCCTCCTCCTCCTTCTTCTTCTTCTTCCAGATCCACCCAACAATTCACCTACGAAGTCTTCTTGAGTTTCAGAGGAGAAGACACCCGCTATGGTTTCACCGGCCATCTTTATGAGGCTCTGAAGTCCCGTGGAATCCACACCTTCAGGGATGATGATGAACTTGAGAGAGGAGGAGTAATTGCATCTGACCTCCAGAAAGCAAGAATCAAAACATTTTGGTGATTATCTTCACCAAACTATGGCGAATCTCTCGGTGGTGTCTAGATGAACTGGTGGGAGATCAGCCAGCGTCAGCGGCTCATTCTACCTATTCAACATGTTGATCCTACTGACGTGGAATTTCAAACAGAGTTGTGGTGAAAAGCACTGATCACTTAAAAAGAAGCAGACGAGGAAAGGAGAAGATTCGAAGTGGAGAATTGCCTTGATGAGCAGGCAATCTAGTTGATATGATCTGCAAAAATATGGGTAACTATATTTTCTTCTATCTTTAATTTCAAAATTTTTTCAATAGAATTGGGTTCACTGGCATTTGTTGGTAATGCAAACTTTGGCTAGTTGTTATAAAATTTAATTAAGAGTTTGTCAAAAGTATAAACTGCTTCCTCATAAAAGAGGGTGGTATATATATTATTTAAAAATATTCAATGAAGGTGTGGATTACACTAAGATTTCACTAATTTTATCTTTCTCATTTCCTTGAAAACCCTTCTTATAACATTTATTTATTTATTTATTACCCTTTATCACTTCAATTTTGTTTGGTTCTTTCGAAATTTGAAGAAAATGTGAAAACATTAGAAAGGAAAAGGTAAAAAATAAAAATAAATTTTAAATCAAGGTATAAATTCGTATTTCTTCAAACTTCTAACTTTTATTTCCTATCTAGATAAATATTATATAATTTTAAAAAGAGCTCTGAATCATTTTAATATTTTTTATATCTCTTGATAAATCAATAAGAAATAATTTTCTATATTATTTTCTTTGACATATGGTTTAATGAGAGTTATTTGATATAAAAATCATTTCACATCTTCAATTAGCCACTAGGTCAATCATGGTGGAGATTACCAAGATACTTAATTTACTTTGAAATTTTAATTTTTAAAAATTATTTTAACTCTCTGCATGCATTTTGTGATTAACAGGCATGAGACAAGTCTTATTCAGAAAATTATTGATGATATCGTCGAAGAGTTGAATTCTAAGTTTTTACTACCTATTAGCAAGGAAATTGTCGGAATGAATTCATTTGGAATATTTATCATTGATAGACTATATTTAAATGATGTTCGGCATAGATCGGGATTTACGGGCTTGGTGGAATTGGTAAAACCACAATCCCAGTTGTTTATAATAACATCTTCAATCTTTGAAAGCAGTATCTTTCTTGAAAAGGAGAAAGATCCCACAACAGCTCAAGCTGCACCTACTATTTAAAAGAACTTCTTAATGGTGCCATAAAAGGAAAATGTGAAATAATCAGTGTTCATGAAGGGATTTCAACTTGATAAAACAAAAAGACTTCACTCAAAAAGGTTCTTCTTATTCTTGATGATGTTGATGAATTAGAGCAATTGAAACTCTTAGCTGAGAGCATGGCTGTTTGGTCCTAAAAGTAGAATCACTGGTAACAACTAGAGACTCCACATTTGTTGAAGAATCATAAAGTGGATGCGTTTATATAAAGTTATGGAGTTAGATCCTAAGGAATCATTTCAACTTTTTTGCCTTTTAACCAGAACAATTGTGAAAAGGATTTGTTAACCTTTTCAAATGATGTGGTAATTGCGTGAATGGGCTTCCTACTATTACTTAAGCTGTAGCTCTTTCTTTTAATAAAGCAAAGTATGACTGGGAAAGTACACACAAACTAAAAGCAACCCAAAATAGAAACTAAAAATGTTATGAAGACAGTTAATAATTGATATGGAGAAATAAGAGACATTTTTGATATTGTTTATTTCTTCAATGAATGCAATGAAAATGATGTAATAAGACTTATAGAGAATGCAAGGGATTAATATAACAGTTCTTCATGACAATTCTATAACTCTTTTTGGTAATACCACAAGGGATGGCGACTTGGTACAAGAAATGGGAAGAGAAATTGTTCGACATTGTAAAGAGCCTGGGAAATGGAGCAGATTGTGGGACCCTAACGACATTTCTCTAGTATTGAAAAAACAAACGGTATGAGACAAATGCATAAACTTAGTTGATCTATAGAATTTTTTTTTCTTTTAAATTGTAATTCAAATTCTTATATATCTTTATAATTTTGCTAAGGTTATATGTATTTTTTGCTTATTTTATTTTTGGGTGATCTGATTTTAGGACAAAGGTTTATTGAAGGGATATTTTTAGACATGTCTAAATTAAGAGAGATGAATTCACTAGCCAAAGCTTTTTAGAAGGATGAAGAGGTTTGATTATTCAAAGTTTATCGAGTTTGGTGGTTTTACTAATTTTATGGGAAGTGAGTATCCAAAGCTCCTTGTTCCTATGACTTTGAATTTCCTTCGATGATTTAAGATATCTTCATTGGGAAAGCTATCCTTTGGAATCCTTACCCTCAAATTTTGATGGAGAGAACCTCGTTGAACTCAACTTGATGGGAAGCGATATAAAACACCTTTGGCAAAGAGAAAAGGTAGCATTCAAATTTAGTTACATTTTGTCTTCTTTCTATTATTGATTTTGAAGTTCATGAATATTTATTTACTAAAATAAATGATTAATTTCTTTTGTTACAACAGAAAAGCTGTGTGTTGAATTTGTCAACCTCTCACCAAATTTCACTACATGATGCCATGCTTCTCCAATATGCCAAATATGGAGAAATTGAATATTGAATCTTGTGGAAGTTTAGAAAAGGTTGATCAACCGATTGGTTGCTCAACAATCTTTATCATTGGATTTGAGTCCGTGCTGTAAAATATCGAGGATACAACAACCATTGAGACACACGCTTCAAAATCTTAATTTAGAAGGCCAAAAATTTAAGAAGTCTTCCAAGCAACATTTGCAAATTGAAAATCTCTAGAAGATCTCAATCTTAGCTATCGCTCAAAGTTGAAAAACTTTTCCTAAAATCGCTGACAATATGGAATATTTAAAGAGGCTTGATTTTAGTCTAATCCAAGATAGAAAAAGATTCCGTACTCAATTGAATATTTTAAGAAACTTTACTTTTAAGGCTAATTGCATAGAATCGGGAGGAGTCTTCAAGAACATTTCTAGTTGGAAATACCTTGAAGAACTTGATCTCCGATTGTTTCACTGGAGTCTTTTCCGGAGATTGAAGAGTGTATGGAACGCTTAGAAGAGCTTAAATTAGATGGAGCAGGTATAAAAGAGCTTCCATCATCGATTAAGTTTCTAAATCATCTCTCTGATATAACATTGGAGAGGTGTAGAAATTTGAGGAGTCTTCCGAGCAGTATTTGTAAGTTGAAATCCATAGTAGAACTTGACTTCCAGATTGCTTAAGCTTGGGAGTCAGCTCCGAAAATCACGAGTGATATGGAATGCTTAGGGGATCTTTGATTTAGTAGAAGATGGATAAATTGATCTCATTTCTTTATGCTTGATAAAACAAAACTTGAAGAGTCTTCCGAAAAGATTTGGCAGGCAGAAATCCCTTGAACCCTTTCTCTGTAATGGTTGTTCAAAGTTGGAGCCCTTTCCAAAAACTGCTGGGGAGATACAATGCCAAAACCTCAACATGAACTACAAAAGAGCCCACCACTAACTTGAAAGATTGAGGAGTCTTACTTTTAGTGTCGAGCCACCGTGGAAATTGAGAGGCCTCTCTCAAGCAACATTGTTAAACTGTGGTAATCTCCCAGATCTGAAGATTTACCATCGTGAAGATGTTTCAAGAAATTCCTGTAGCTTCCATCATGGCTAAAAAATTTATATATATATGATTGCCCAAGCCTGGGAACTTTATCAAATAATCCATCAACTCCTCTCTGGTCTTCTCTCCTTGAATGGTTCAAGAAAGTTGAGGTACAATTTTTGTCTAAACTTTTTTTTCTCTTAAAATTACAAAATACTTGTCAAATAAATGATATTTATTTCACCTCCAGTTTTTTCGCGCAATAATCATCACATTTCACTTACTTATTGTTGCTGACTCATCTCAACACCTTCAATTGTAAACCATGATTTTTTTTTCACAATATATACTTGTGGAAAACCACAATATTTACATGTCCCTACTACTTGTGCAGGTTAGAGAGCATATGATGTATCACATGAATGGAACGACGCACCAGAAGCACTAAATCAAACAGGTGCGATCGATTACGGAATCTAATATGAATGAGCTTCCATGAATTGGTATCAAGATGACAACTTCCTCGGATTTGGAATTTTCTATGTTCATCATCAACCAGGATCATTTGTATTGGTTTTAGATTGGGTATTTGATGAACAATGTTCATTTTCTAATACTCTATTTATTCCCTCCTGTTGTGAATACCATGGGAGGCATGGTAGTAAATCAGATGAAGTATTGCTGCTGTACTATCCTAAGATTGCTATTCCTAACAAGTACCACTCTAATCGATATGTGCTCTTTAAGGCTAAGAGCCAATTCGATTGTTACGTGATTTGTCTTATATACTCTGAAGATCATCAAAGGAACCAAAGCTTGTCATTAGAGTTTCTTGAGACCTAAGATGATGAAGACAACCATATGTCGTTGTCAATCTTCGAGAATTTAGTGAGAACACATCAACATCACAACATCTTAAGAGAAGGCGTGACGATAGTAACACACAACCAAGCGTGAGGGAGCCACACCATAAAAGATATTTCCGAGAAAAACCTAACACCGATCTCGTTTAAAACTCAATCACCAGCATCCACTGTAGTACATCATCAAAACTCTTTTTATTATATTCAATCACCTTTCATCTTCTAATTGTCATTCTTCACTTGGGAATATGAAGATAGTATTTTGTGTGAAAATGTATATTATAATATCCTTGTATTAGAATATAATTCAAAAATTGTAAAATTAATAAAGTGTTTAATAGAAAATAAAAGATTTAAAACTCTACTTAATTTATCAAAGGTAAGTATTTTTGTTATTTAAATGTTACAAGAATTTATTGATTATGCTTTTCTTTCGTTTGAATTTATATAAACCTACTACTAATTCTAAAATTAATGAACATATTTTGAGATGTAAAATCTACACCACCTAAGAAAATACTCAGTTCATCATAGCAAAATTGTTTTGTTCTTTTCTATACAAAGCTCAACAGAATTATGAATAATAAAAAGTTTTCTAATTTTATTTAGTATTCCACTTGTTTAATTTGGTGTTATTTACCTATATATTTTTTGTTAAAGAGCCTAATTCTACTTATATATGATATCATTTGTCATGTAAAGAGAACTTAAGATTCCAAAATTTTTTACCTAAATAGCTCGACTACTAGATTTTAACTAGCTCATTTAAAGATACTCTTATGTCTTAACTCAGATACTTTATCTTCCATTTTCATATTACCTAGGCTATGTTTGTTTCAAGAAATTATGAAAATCCAGGAAAAGAAAAGAGAGAGAAAAAGTTACTAAAAGAAAAAGAATAAAAGTTTAAACAGGGTAAATCTCTACATATTTTCACTTACTACTAACAAATTTTTATTTATTTTAACTCATCAATATAAAGATTAAATAATTTGCACAAAGCTTTATAATTTTATTTATATGTGATTTTCTTGTAATTTGTCATTAGACAACCAAACATGAGAAAATCATTTTCACATTTTTACTTTATGAGAAACCAACACAACCCAAAAAACCTCGGTTAACACAACTCAAATAGTCATAGAATTGGGATTGCATGCAATGAAGGTCACTTAATCCTCAGCCAAACACTGTCTCCATTATTATCTTTTTGTTGTGCCAACAAGATCCCGTCCAAGAACTCATAAACCCTTGTTTGTTTATCACGATTTAAAGCCAATTAATTTGGCCTTCCTTGTCTTGTTATGCTTTCAACTTCACAATGCCAGCCTGGGATTCCGCTTTGAAGCTAGGTCACATCATCGGATGAAGCAAAATAAGTTACATAGAAGATGATCCCATCGACATAATCATATCCTACGACAAAATTTTTTTGTGGCTTGCTTCTTTTCTCAATTTCGGGTTATTATGAATCAAAGAGCTAAACTTCAACTTGATTTTGGAATGAAACATTCATGTGGTAAGAATACATTTGACAAAATGTTAGAAACTATAATTTGTCTAGAGAAACCAAGCAACTAGAGACAACGTTTTCTTTTTTCTTGTGCCTTTAGATTGATGGTAGGCTAATACAAGACTTAAATTACAAGAGAATATCTTGTCTTAGTTACTGGGCTGTCTTATCTAAATTTAATAAACTGACAGTTAAATCAGGATTGATATATGGAATTAAAGCCAAGGGTTGTACTATCGTTGAATGAATTGTTACCTTGATTTACTATGCTAAGTGGATTTTTCATTTTCTTTTCTTGATTATTCGATCGATATCTGTGTTAGTACAAAACCCTATATGTTCTGCCATTTTGATTTTTGGTTATCTCTGCTATTGAATACTAGTCATCAATGTGTTTGAATTTTGTAGTTTTTCTTACTGTTGATGTTCAATTTCTTTTCTATCATATCCTGCATTTTGGACTAGTGAGAAACTATTTGAATATTCCTCCTCAAATCTCACCTGCACTCTTCCATGTCATGGATTAGTTGGAGAAAAAGCCACCATTAGTATCAAAAGACCCCGGATGATCTTCCAACTAAGGTGGTTATATGTCGGGCTGGATGATCTTTTTGTTTTCATGTTCTTAATGCCCCCAAATTTTTGTGGGGATAATTTTTAGAGCATCCAACATTTTCACGAAGAAGAACAGTGAGCCCAACAAAGAACTGCAAGATGGTAGAGATTATGAATATCTAATGATCTTTCATGGCTCTGTGCTTAGGAATTGGTCTACCGCATTGAGGGCATGGATAACAAATTTGATGAATCAAGAGACGGACAAAACAACAAATTAGTGTACTATAAAGAACATAATAATAGAATTTTGTTTCATTTCGTTGATATGTTTTTAAATGTTATTCAAATTCATCAAGATCAAAGGATTTGCTTTAGTAATGTGGTTTGAAGATACTGCATAAAATTAGTCTTGCTAATACAATGAGGAAAATACCTTAAACCCTTTGAAGTCTGAACTTGTGCTCAAAATATTCAAAGCAAGGCAGTTGTAAGTTTCTTTTTTCAAAGATTATCATTATTTATTATTTTTACGATGTTGCTTCCCATTATTCTTTTCTACTTGTTGATCTACCATGATCCATGAGTGCTCAAGTGCAAAAATGCAGCTAAATTTGAGAAATTACGTATGAGTTTCTTTGTTTTCATGGATATGCTAGTGCCCATTTGAGGAAATTTAGGTACTATAAGTGAATATACATTTTTCTTTATCTATTAATTTTAGGAGTTGAATACATTTCCCTTTTCTTTTTCCTAGATTCTTAAGCATAAAATTTCTTTACTTGAGGAGAGTAATGCCAAACTACAAAGGGATATCCACTATAAGAAAAGTGACATATAGGGACATGGTTGTAGTTGGGGCCAAAAGAATTCGCAACCAAAGTAATACCTTAGTTCACTATTTGAAGCCAAGAACCCAAGGTCTCTATAGTTTCGGATAGATCGAGTCATAACTACAATGGTTCCATACCGCAGCTAGGATTGAACTGAACTACAATTGACTCTATGTTACTCTATTCTCTACTTCCATTTCATTTCATTTGCTTTCGATTGGCCAGCCATTTTAATACTCTACTTTTGTTTGTTACGTAGGTCTTATTAGGGCTTTCTTTATCCCAAGTGCTCCTTCGTATTACATATCAAAGCGCATGCCTTTGGATTTGTTTCTTATTAGGGTTTTGGTTTCGCCGGTGGAGAGCTATAAGACTGGTTGGTTACTCTTTCTCTGGTTTCACAAGAACAATGATATTTCCTCGCTATATTAATCTAAGGTCAAGGGAATTGTAGAGGTTGATTAAAAACAACTGAAAACAACATGGATTGATTATTGATAGATTTAAGACCATGTTGTACGGCGTTTGACGGATTTGAGAATATCACACCACATCCCCTCATTCTGGCTGATATTTAGACCTTACCGTGGTACGCCCATTGCTGTCTTCAGACGCTCTTCCAGGCGTTCTGGCCGCAACATTGCGAGATTTCTCCAAAACTGATAACGCTTGGATAATCTGGCTTACCTCAATTCACAATTACTTGTTATTGTATTTATAAAGGTGCATGTGGATCAGACCGTAGTAATTTCACTATGTCCCGTATCTAGGTATACCGACCTTCGTTTCGATACTGCTTTGTTTAACATGAGATATGGTCTCCTTAGGTCGGGTCCTCGTTTTGGTATCTATAAGTAAGAGAAAATGTTTCATGCTTCGAGGATTTTGTCTTCTTTAGGTTTGCTTCATGATGGTTTCCATGCTTGCTTTTATGGTATTCATGCTTTAGATTGAATTTCAGACGGCAGCAAACACAATAGAAATGAGTTCATACTAATTCATAGTCGATTGGTGGCAAGAATGACAACCATTCCATGTTCTGAATCCATCCATTTACAAACTGCCCGCTTGTTTGCTCCTCTTCTAACAGCCTCCCCAAAGAATTCAAGTTCCTCTCCACCTTCTAACAACATCTATCTCATCAATAAAGACCAATCATGGGGAATTTTGTTTTTCCTTGTTGAATAGGTCTGTCACTCTTGAAGCTCCCAACCCAACAAACATCTCAATGAATTCTGACCCTAACAAAGAAAAGAAAGGGACCCCTGCTTCTCCTACAATTGCTGCCAATGATTCAATCTGGGGCCGGGACTAAGACTAGGGAATGGGAAGGCATAAGGCCACGAAACCCGTGAGCAAGCCTTATTGAAATATTCATGCCACTATCATACGATCAAATTCGACCATGTATCCACCTCACATATATGTCATACGCCGTGATGCCAAACATCAATAGGGAGAAATAAAGTCTCATCCTCATAAGTACACCAATATCATACACAAATGAACAGACTATCCTACTACAAAACATACTATTGAGTTCCAAAGTACCGGCAGTTGGACTCTGACAATAGATGCGAACAATACTATCATATTAGTACATGCAACCGCCGTGGAAGGAAAATACCCGCGCTATCAAGGACCGGAGAAGTGAGGACCGACAAGCATTCGGTAATAAACAGACCGCTACTGAAAGTGAGCACATCATATAATCTATACCACATCTACAACCAACAGGATACACATACATATAGAATTACAGTATAACAATACACTCCCATAAGTATGTATGCACACACATTAAGTTTCATATCATCACATAATCATCATAAAAATCGAGAACTCTAGCAGGACCCTATACTCCAATACTACAAGCCATACGGCTCTCTCAAATCCAATGATCGGGCGCCGAGAGAAATGCTCGACCAGGTCCTTAACCCGGCCACACTTAATCCAATAACCTGAGTAGTCATACTCGAGAGAATGCTCAACTGTGTGGTCCTTACCTCCAAGAACTAACATATCATAATCCAGCCGGTACCAGAGCAATGCCAACCAGGACTCCATCCCAGATCCCCGAGAAACGTCAAACTCAGGAACTCATATACATAAACATGAATTCTGCACTATAATCACTATTACCGGTATGCACACGCGGTCCTCGATGTAACCCATTAGTGGTATGTCCTGGCTATAGTTCTATTGAGCAAACATTTCACATGTACAATGCACAAAGAATATCGCACCTAACAATACACACTCACATCCATCATCATAATGCCTTCATATGCGTATATATTTCATAACGAACTAAATAATTTAGTTACCATAGTAAATGGCAATTCCAATGATAATAATCATGTCAGTGATGATGGGTGTAGCTTAATTATAAATGCTATGCTATGCATTTGCATGATTTGTCGTGAACTATAAGGATATCAACTCACCGAAGAATCGGTCTCGCAGCCGCTTCTACACCTTAGGTCGCCTGGCGTAGTCGCCGGGACAATCAGAACAGGAAAAGACATAATCAATATCGAGATTATGTTTGCTTCTCAACTCTAGACTTGACTAGATGTTCATGTTAGACCTATATAAAGCACATTTAATTTGATCAAAATCAAGTGTAATTCTCCCTAAAATCGGACTTAACTCCTCAGAACAAGTCCGTAACCTCGTTAAATAACATTCCCAATATACACAAAAGAACAAACATCGAGCTGGCCATTACTACCATAATTTTATTGCCCGACTCGGCCCTAATCCATCAAATCAACAATTTGTATTCGCAATATACACAATCAATCTTATTAACTACTTTGGATTATACAATACAAGTAACTAATTCAACGTAGTCCGAAATATAGTGGACATATTCAACATACATCATTGAACAATTAAAATCGGTTATCGGACAATTACACGATTAGAGTCCCACACGTTTTAGAGTATAGATTCTTTACCGAAGCTCGACGCGAAATCGACCAAGCACCGCCGGAATTCACGAGCTGGGACGAACGCTCTGGCCCCGCATCGCGCGCCCCGCCGAGGTCCGCCGACGGCGGGTCGGGAAAATTTGAGGTTGCCGGACTTGATCTCCAAGGGACACCACGCCAAGCCCAAAGCTCAAGGGACCCAAAATGTGATCGCTGGCCGAGGACCACCGAGGACGGACGGCCCGACAGCCCCCAACTCCGGCGAGAGCTCCCTCTTCACCATCGGCGAAACGCCCAACGTCGATCAAGGATGGATCCTTAGGCTTCAGCTTAGGTCCAGACTGGCCTGTCATGAGGTGGCCGAAATGACCGACAAAGGGTAAAGCAAGTAAGGGGCGAGGAGAGAGAGATTTGGCGGCGTGATTCCTGGCGAGAACGGCAGCCAGGCGAGATCGAGCAAGGCAAGGGGTGGGCCAGATAATGCCTTTCCTATTGATGTATCAGAGACACCACTGGGTACAAGTGATCACATCCGTGAGGTGTCTGGGAGAGAGAAGGGTCTTTTTGTTTGTAGCTTACTCTTTCCATTTAACCTTAAATAATCCTTAATTTCTATTTTAACAAATCAAAATAAATATTAAACAATTATGGAAATTATTTAATGGCCAAATTTTTACTGGGGTATTACATTCTTCCTCTCTCTTAAGAAAAATTCGCCCGAATTTAAGAATAAGAAACACAATTTCATTAATACGCGAGTGGGTATGAACGCCGCATTTCCCGCCTCGATTCCCGCGCACCTTCGGCCGAATGACTCATTTACAGACTTTGACCATTGGGATGATTCTTGATCGGAGTTGATCAACTGGTATCCACGATAGTTACAAAGTCGCTTCCTCATACGATAAATCCTCACTGATCTCTACTTCTTGGGCCTCAGAATATTGGCTGTGAAGGATCTCACATCAGACTTTTCAACATATATAAGAAAGATCGATGAATATTACAATTTATGGTAATCAATATAAACATATCTCAACTTCCATCCATAACTGAATAATCCATGTGATAGGGTTTTAACGTGATAATCTTTATGTAGCAAATGAGTAGAGTAGCAATTGATAGATTCATCCATTTTAGTTTAATTCATTTCAAGGTGGACATAGGGTCACGGGGCTTGGAAAAAGTATTTGCCTATTTGGTTTAAAATTTATTATTTTTAATTTTAACTAAAATATTTTTTTTTTTTACACATGCCTAATTCGTTGCTAGCATGTCAGTACCTAAAAGGTAGAACATTAAAAGAATGGGTATCCAGGAGGGAGGGAGGGAAATGCTTAAAAAAATTAAAATATTTTTGTATTTCTAATAAATTAATATTTTATTGACATTTATACTCTAAGCAATTTATGATTGAGTTATGGTAATTTTGTTTTGTTTTTTTTTTTGAAATATATAGAGTTATCGTAATAGGAGCACAAATTTGTATCATTAGGGAAGAAATTAAAGAGTGATAAAAATAAAATCTCTTTCACTTAAATATTAAACTCTTTTTTAATAAAGAAATAGTTGACATGACATCCCAACTTTTCATCTATCTTTTTTTTACTCAGTTCCATTTTACGCATATATTCTAAGAAAAAACCAACTTTGTGTTTCTTCTGTTTGGTCCCAATCGACTCCATGACATGCTAAAAGAGTAAAAAAATCGGGATGTGACATTTCTTTTCTCTTATCATTACCACTGGCTCTCAAATTTTTTTTAATTTATGTTTAAATCAGTTTGGTTCCCCACCCCCCTATCTCTCTCCTCCATCTTCATCTTCAACAACTATGACACCGCTCCGTCCTCCTCTCTCTCTCCTCCCTTCACTTTTGGAGGTCTCCAACAATGGGGAAATGGACATGTCATGAAAAAGATCCTGTTGTCATACGCTTTATATTGATTTGGATTCTTCTCTACTTTACATCGGGATCGCTCACAAATGCAAGACGTGACGGAGTTTTTGTACCGTTTCAATGGAGTTGACTGGCCGATGGTTCCTATTGGACCTATACCGCTTCACTGCTCAACATATCAATGCAAGGTTATTTCGAAAATCAAAGAGCCTGCTTATTAATCCAAAAATAATTTATCATATAAAACTAATAAAAGAAATATTCTCATATAATTGCAAGGTGGGACTAATTAAGGAAGATATGGAAAGCAGATTATTACGTCTGAATTTATTCCTTAACAAATGGTTTTAGTATCTGAATAAGCAAGTTGGTGAAATGTTAATTTCTTTTCTAAAATAATTAATGGTTTCTAAATACTTGAATCTATCTTAAAAATTTAATTATATTATGTGGATATACTAATGGCGTGATATTATTTGAAGTCGCATTTCGTTTGATTTTTGGTTTTAATTTTTATTTCAATTTTTTGAGTATTTACCTTTTATTTTTATTATATTAAAATTAATATATTTCATAAAAAATAGTAAGATGAAGATTTTTAAGGCAAATTATTTATTAAAAAATTATTCTAATTTTTTACATATTACATATTTTATATTAAGGTATAAAAATAAAATAATAAAAAATATTTTTAAAATATAATCACGTGTGATTTAGAGAAGAATATTCTCAATACGTCTCTAATTGGCTCAGATTAAAATAAATCCAAACTCACTAAAAACTGACACAAATAAACCAACCATTCGATATAATTCGATTAACGAAAATCCAAAATAATTCGTCCTATTATTATTTCTATTTACTATCCAATATTAAATAAATAAATAATTTAATATTTAATACTATTAAATACTATTTAATATTAAATTTAAAAAAATTATATTCCACATTTATTAAAAATCAACAAACCACCTTCCTGTGTCTTAGAGTTGAATGAATAAGAACAAAACATTGTACCAGAGCAGCCAAGACAGAGAAAAGTTAAAGTTGCTGTTGACTCCTATTACCCACCATCCACGATCCATCTTCCCTAAATCTAATTCATATCTTGCTCATCCATTCGATTCCAAATCTCTTTTTTTCTTGTTGTTCTTCGTTGTAAACTTTTCATCGACTCAAAGAGATCAATTGAGACTGGAAACAAGCCCCGCAAGCTCGAGAAATGGTGCTGTATTCTTCAATTTAACCCTAAATGGAGTTACGACGTGTTCTTGAGCTTTAGAGGTGTACAGACACGCGCTACAATTTCATCGGGATCACCTGTACACTGCTTTGGTTCAAAGAGGTGATCAAAACTTTCTGTGAGATGATAATCTTTTATAGAGGGAAGAGATTTCGTGGAACTTTCTACAAGCTGATTGAAGAATCAAGATCTTCAATTGTTATTTTCAAAACTATAGCATCCACAGTGGTATGAGGAGTCAAAGATTATGGAGTGCAAACGAGAATTGGGAATTTTAGTGTTTCCAATTTTCTACCATGTGGATCCATCAGATGTACGGAAACAATCAGAGAGGTTTGGAGAATCGTTTGCCAAATATGAAGAACATCGGAAGGATAAGGTACAAAGGTGGAGGCCGCCTTGACTGAAGCAGTAAATCTTTTCCGATGGCATCTTACTTCCAAGGGTAACTTGAAAAAAATTCTTTTCAGTTCTTTTTTAATGCTTGAATTTGAATCTTATAATTATAATCATGAACAAATGAAATCCCCTCTCAGAAAAATTATGGCAATTGATGATAACTTCAATCATCGTCTAAGCTCGTAACTTTATGATCAATCAATGACTGGCCGATGAGCATTCTCTGTTTTAGTTTTTAGAAATTAGCCTTATGGACTCGTAATGTAAACACAGGAAGGGGTTAACTTTTTGGGGATTCTCATGGGTTTGATTCAGCTACTTGTATATTTCCCAAATTTTAAGGAAAAAATAATTAGTTATAGATTTGCTACCGCAAAGAAACTCATTTTGATTTCAAATGTAAATATTTCATCAATAAACTGAAAACAATTATCAACACGATTTTGGCAGTTGTTCAGGTAATGGCAGCTTGGACATGGTAAAATTGTAGTCTCCGCCAATGTCATGAGATGGAATAACTATCATGAAAGGGCAGCAGTATTTTGAGGTAACTTTAATACGAACCTTCCAAAAAATTGAATAGAAAAGCCAACAAAAATCATATATTATTCATTTTTATTTCCACTTCCTATGCTTTCTCATGTATAAGCTTTGTGGCATTGATTGAATGGTACTTAGGTAAGTAAATTTAATGAATATGGTATGATTCATTTAATGTGCTTACATTCTATATGCCCCTGATTCAGTTGTATAGATAAAATTAAAGATATGAAATTAATTTCATATTATTATGATATTATGAAGATTAGAAAACTTATTAGAGCTCACCTCACTTTGTTTTTTTTTTTGTACTGTAGGTATGAGCCAACTCATATTACAAATTATTGACCATATCACTAAAGATTGAGTCTCTAAACTTTACCCGTTGAGGAGCTCATAGTTGGAATGGATTTTCGCTTGAAAGGACTAAAGTCATTGTTAAAGATTCATTTATGATGATATCTGCATACTGGATTTAAGACTGTGGAATTTAAAAAACCAGAACGCCAAGGTGGTATATAATTATATTTTTATCAATTGATGGTGGTTGTTTTCAAGATGTCAAAAGTAGATCACATGTGATAAAGATAGATCAATTACTCCAAGAACTTCTTCGTGGTAGTATTTTGGTGATCCAAATGTAGAATTGATTAATATTAATGAGGGAATCAATATGATAAAGCTAAGACTTGGATCAAAAGGGTTTGTCGCTTTTTGATGATGTAGACACCCGGGATCAAGTAAAATCATTGGTTAATCGTTGTAAATGGTTCGGGTCTCGAAGTAGAATCATCTTAACTACTAGAGACAAACATTTGCTAGATGTGTATGGAGGGACGAATCATATGAGTTAAGGTGTTATCCAATGAAGAAGCTTTTCAACTCTTTAGTCGGCATGCTTTTAGACAGTACACACCTAAAGAAGACTTTGTAGATATGTCAAAACGCATGGTAAATTATGTGCAAGGCCTTCCGCTATTATTAAAGTTTTGGCTCTTTTCCTTACAGTATGGTGAAGATATTAGAAAACTGGTTGGGTAAATTGACCAAAGATGACCAGAAATTAAAATGTTAAGATATGTTATGATGGATCGATGATAACAAAGAATATTAATGATAATACGCTTTTAAAGGAGCAGTAAAAGATTTTGTGTTAAGAATATTGAAGAGTTGCAATTTATTTAAATTGAGTGAGGGTTCTTTATGATCGACATCTCATATCCATTTCAAAACAATATGATAAGCATGCATGATTTGATACAAACAATTAAGATAATGAGCCCGCGAAAAATCTCCTAACTAATTTCTAAAGAATTGAAAGTAGATCAGGGATCCAAACGATATTCGGCCATGCATTGTAAAAAGGTACGAATCAAATTATGAATTTAATCACTTAAGCTTAGAAGATTGTTTGTATGTGTCAGCCTTCAATAATAATACTTTTTCTTTTGTTCGTAAAGTCAAGATGTATATGTAATTTTAGCTGTGGACTTCACATTTCTTTCTTCTTATTTTCAAAGGAAGCAAAAATTAAGGAAGCTCAGTATCCAGATTGGTCCATCCAAATACAATGCTATACGTAAGTCTTGACAAAGATGAAGAAACTAGATTATTTAAACTCCATCTGAGTGATCATTGTGGTGAAGTGGTGGCTGTGCACGTAACTTGAGTTTCCTTCAAGAATTAAGATATCTTCATTGAAGGCACCTTGAAAACCTTGCCATCAAATTTCCGTGAGATAATCTGTTGAACTCTCATTCGAGCAATAGCAACATAAGGCAACTTTGGAAAAGAGTAAGGTATTTATTATGATTTAGTTTTTTTTTTCATTTCAATATTTTGTTATGATAAATTATTATTAAAAAAACTTCCTTGTTACAGAAAGTTGAAAAGTTAAAGGTCAAGGATTTAAGCTACTCAAAACAGCCACCAAATGTCACCCTAAGCATACCAAGTGTGAGACTCAATTTTCTTTAAGAAGAAAAGGTTGCAAACTTCATTCATCTATTGGTGCTCTCAAATGGCTAACTTACTTGAATTTAGAGGGTGTGCGACTTTCAAAGTTTGCCATGGAATGAAGTTTGAATTCTAAAGTTCTTGACCCCAATGATTGTCAAAACCTTAGGAATCTTCCCGAGGTCCATGAGAATTGGAGCATTCAAGGAGCTTTATTTACAAGAGTGGGATTGAAGAACTACCAAGCAAAGATTGGTCATGATATCTCTGAAATTCTGATCTCTCAAAGTGTTCAAACTTTCAAAGAAATCTCCGAGATCCATGGAAATATGAATAGTTTGAGAGAGCGGTTATGGGACTGGTATTGAAGAACTACACGCTCTCGCAAAGATTGGGCACTTGGCATCTCTTAGAAATGATCTGTCAGAGTGTTTGAACTTTGAGAAATTCCCTGAAATAGACGGAAATATGAAATTTTTAGGGAGCTCCATTTAAATGGGACTTAATTAAAGAACTACCCGCCAAAGATTGGTCCTTGAAATCTCGAGATTACCAACTCTCCTGCACGTTCAAATTTCGAGAAATTTCCAGATATCTTTGCTAATATGGAACATTTAAGAAAGCTATATTTATCAAGCAAAGGGCATTAAAGAACTCCTGTGCAGTCATTGGGTATTTGAACTCGACACTCGATCTCTCATCTGCAAAAAGTTGAGCAATTTCCGGAAATCCAAGGGAATTTGAAACATTTAAAGGAGCTTTCTTTAGATAAGACTTTTATCAAGGAACTTCCAAACAGTGTTTGGTCCTTGGAGGCTCTTCAAACTCTTTCCCTCCGTGGTTGCTCCAATTTTGAGAAGTTTCCTGATATCCAAAGTAATATGGGCAAATATTTGGACTCGGAAAGAAGAGACCATGCACCGTTCTGTCAATAGGCCATCTCACCAAACTCACAAGCTTAAAACTGGAAAATTGCAAAAATTTGAGGAGTCTTCATAAAAGATTTGTATGTCAAATCCTCAAACACCTCTCACTCATTCATTGCTCAAATCTAGAGGCTTTTCCGTGAGATCATGGAAGATATGGAAAATTTAAGAGGCCTCGAAAGGCTTCGAAACAAGAATAATCGAGTCGTTTCATCTTCAATTAAATACCTAAGAGGGCTCCAATGGTTAAAATTGATCAATTGTTGCAACCTTGAAATCCTTCCCGATGGCATTCCAGAATTTGACATGTCTTACTACTCTTGTTGTTCGTAACAATTCAAAGCTCCACAACTTGCCCAACAGTCTTAGAAGCCTGCAATGTTGCTTAAGAACACTGGATCTAAGCGGTTGCAATTTGATTGATGGAGAAATTCCTAGTGACTTATGGCGCCTATCCTCATTGGAATTTTTAGATGTTAGCGAAAATCATATTTTTTCCATACCTTCTGGAATCATTCAACTTTTGAAGCTAACAACTCTTCGCATGAATCATCGCCTCTAATGCTTGAAGAAATTCCTGAGCTTCCATCGAGGCTAAGAAGGATAGAGGCACACAGTTGTCCACGTCTGGAAAATTTATCAAGTCCAACACATGTACTGTCTTCTCTTCAATCGTCTAAATCATTAATTCAGTATGAATTCTATTTGCTATGTTTGTGTAGAATTATGACTCGAGATAAAGTTGTTCCTCATGGACTTGTAAGGATTTACGAGGTAGTAATGCTTAATTTACATGCCATCGTTGTCGCTTATTTTTAAGCAAAATATATGCTGCTACTTTGTGAGCTTCCTTGGCACTCCTTACACTTATCAAGCTTGTTTTTCTTGTTTTCTTTATGTTAATATAGGCACATGGATTTAGATGACATTTTGGGCTAATGACGATGAGAATTCATTTACAACAGATATTGATCTCACTTTGCCAACAAGCAGTGAAATTAGATGAGGAAGAAGATTTATATGGTGGAAATTCAATGGGAAAGATGAATTCATCGGGAAAATTGATGTTTTTATTCTATGAAGTAGTGGAATACCAGAGTGGGTAAGTCATCGAAATATAGGATGTGAAGTAAGAATAAAGCTGCCAATGAATTGGAACGAAGATAGCAACTTCGATTTGCTTTATTCTTCCATCTTCTTTCACATCATAATGATGATGATGAATTGGTGAATAGTTATGTCAATACTCAAGAATGTAAATTGACGATATCCTATGGCTACCAATCTGAAATGGTGGATAGTATATCCCTTGATTCCTTTTGTGATCCCTATTCGATTAATTCCACTTGTCTGTCATCAGATCCAGCATTGAGGGTCATCTACTTCCCTCAAATTGCCATTCGAGATCATTTTCGATCGTGGAAGAACTTTAAAGCTCACCTTGATACTCCATTTGTCTCTGTTGTCTCTTGTCAATGTGGGAAAAACAGAGCCTATAAAGTGGAAAGTTGTGGGATACATCTTATATATGCCCAAGAAAATCATCGCTTAATCGAACTAAAGAACAATACAAATGCTGATAGAAAAGACTAGTCCAAGCCGTGATGATACAGACGATGGCCCACAACATAAAAGATCAAGACATCTCTAATTTTTCTCCCTCCATCAAGGTATGTCCATAGTTATTTGAGGCTCAAGGCACACCGATGAGCAAAAGCCTCTTGGGGCCTTGAGGTGCAAGACGCACTTGAGGCGCATGCTTTTTTAAATTAAGTGCATCATATATCAAATTTCTATTTTATGATTTTATGATGGTTTCCTATTTTTACATGACTTTTTCGTAATTTTTGTCTATTATAGTTGATTTTTTGCTTTTTCTCCTCTTCTATAGGGATTATATAGTAGTTGGGAGGGTTATTGACTTTTTTTTTGAGTTGAAACATGGCAGAAATGGGGTTGGAGGAATTAAAATCTCGAAAATCAGGTATTTGGGGCCAAAACGATGTGGTTTTGGTGCATTAGAGGCTTTTTTAAAAACTCAAGGTACAACTCAAAACGACATTGTTTTGGATAAGTTAAAATAACTTATCCAAAATGACTTAACTTATCCAAAACAATGTCATTTTGATATGTTTAAAAAGAAAAAAAAAATATATATATATATATATAAGGCCAAAACGACGTTGTTAATTTTTAAATGAAATCTGGAACCCTTTTTATCTAGTTTCTTCAACAAAATATTTGCAAAACAATTAAAAGGTTTTATTAAGAGTGTTTTTTCTATTTATCAATTCTTTTGAAAATATTGTTTAAACTTTTGTTAATTTTTAAATGAAATCTGGAACCCTTTTTATCTAGTTTTGTTGTTTAATTCGTTTTATTATATATACATTTTATTTCATAACTACAGTAATAACTGTTTATTTTATTAGTACTAGAGCAATTCATGAAATATACATTTTTCTTTTTGTATATTTATTATAATCCACACTTTCTCTATTTTGATCTCTAGCTACATTCTCTGAATCATCCATAATCTGGAAGCCTTCATGATCATGAAATTTATACTTTTCTCATTTATACCCATATTTCTTATTTAGTCATTGCATTAGAACAGAAATTTTAATGTTATATTTGTTATTTAGTCATTATAATAAAATAAAACAAACTCTAAGCTTTTGTTAGCCTTCACCAAGGTATGTGTAATGTATATCTTTTCTTTTCTTTTTTCTTTAATTTAATTTTATTTAGTTGAAGGTTAAAAGATTTTATTAGGACTTGTGGAAACAATTATCCAAACAATTATAAAAATCATTACACGGTAAACATGGAGTTTAACACTGTAATAGATAAATCAAGCAATTCAAACATGTCTTTTTTGTACTTTTATTTTAACTTTTTTGTTTTTTTGTTTTTTTTTTACATTTATTCTCTTTACATTACATCATAATATTTTGTTTTTCACTAATTTATCCTCACGAATTTAACCTGCACTTTCTTTTCCTTTGCTCTATTTCCGCCTTTAACCACTCGAAGCAAATCTATTGACAACTTATTCCAAAATCTATGGATTTAAAGTTTTAATAAGTATCTTGGACCTATGCCAAGTTTTTTATCTTTGGATTAAATTGTTGAATATAGAAAGAAACCATTTTCCCATTGCTGGTGTTGAACTATACCCGTTTGGTAGAATTGCACTTTATTTGAATTAATTATTTTTTTATCCTTCACACATATATATTTCAAAGTTGTACGATCATCTTATAAGTTGAATTGGGTTGAAGAATCAATTGATACTTACTTGCTTTTGTAATTTGCTTTATTTAGAAAGATGATGACAATCGATATTTATGATATGCTTACGGAAACATGGCTGAAGATGGAGGGAACAAGTTCAGATGTGCTGATAAAATTGTGAACGTCTGTAGGAGTTGGAAGTAGTTGCTAGGATTTGATGGTAAATGGAAATGGATTACTTCCCAAGGAATTTGTATTTCTCTCGAGTTGTTAAAAAAATTACATATATCTCTTAAGATTATACTCGGGGCAATTTATACTGTTGAAGTCCATCACGTGTCGCTCCCTTATTAGCTCCTAGTCCACCACGATAGTGCTTCAGGTGGAGCACATAGTGGGCCTCTCACTGATGGAGGACATGGTAGTCCACGTGGTGTCAATGCTGGGCGCTTGGCTAAGTTTGCTTATTCTGAAGATCGGTCTTTACAAATCCGCCTACTTTATCAGCTTTGATCGACGGGTTCATGGGAATGATGCAATCTGATAAAGCAGGTGGCAAGCATGGGTGTTCCATCAAAATGGGGTTTCGGTTAGGAACGAGAATGTGAACAAGAATAAGAATACCATCAAAAAGACTTATCATTTGTGATAGAATATGTTTCAAATTACTAATTTGTATTAATTCCTTTTTGTAAAGAATATTTTATATGATAATTCCTTAGTTATATTATTGTAATATTAGGTTTCCTTATAGACACTAAAGTTTTGAGAAAATATCGTTATAAATATTATGAGTCATGAGAGAAAAAAGCTACGAAAGATATGAGCTTTTAAAGCATCATTCTACAGACAAAGAAAGACGTAAAGAGTTCGATAGACTTGAGTTTCAGCGTATTTTTTCTAGATTGCAGGCATCCTATGGTTTTATGATTTTGTGATTTTTTCTAATCATCACAGACTTGATACTCTAATTTTCAGACTCATGCTTTAATAATTAGCATTTTTCATTTATAAACGTATTTACACCTAAGTAATCACGTTAAAATTTCCCTACAGATTTACGCTGGATTTTTTTATCTTTGTGTTCTTAAATTTATATTCTCATACATTAAAGCTTCCGCTATTCATAACAATTCAGAATGCTGATCTTAACTAGTATGGCTTTTTGGTATGGACTAATATTATTGATTTGGAATTATTTGCAAGTTCTTTCAAGGACGATTGGCACATGTATTTCTCCACTAAGATCACATGATAAAATGACCGAAGTAGCCTAAAAAATTTTATGGTTTCATTACATTAGTTTCTTGTAGGTATATTCCATATTTAACCATAAAATGCACTCCATTATAATCCAAATAGTATAGAAAATTTGTTCATCATGTCTTATTCATGTAGTAGAGCACATAACGTTTCAAAAAGACAGTACATAGCATGTGAAAGTGCCTTGCTTGAAATTAACGGGATAGTACACATAAAGTGTGGCGGATCTTGGGTTCGACACCCAGTAAGGATAGTTTACTACATTATAACTAAAATGTTTAACTGTAAAAAAAATACATTAGAAAAATGTTAACATGATCAGAACACTCGTCCTCGAGAGAGTCAGTGACGCATGATACCGTAGTAGCGTATAAGAAAGCACTGCCATTGGCATCAGAAGATTTCGAGCACTTCAAAGTAGAAATGAAAGTTTATAACCCGGAATTTGTGTATTAAACCAAGGTACAAATTGGCCACAAGAAAAGATATGCGAAATCATAATCAAGAGACGGCCACAATACAATTTCAAAATGGATTCAATATTTAACGTCACACACCATACTCAAGGAAAGCTGAGGCGAAAGATAATTCACTAAGCTTTAAATAAGAAATTAATAATAATGAATCGCCAATTTTCAGCTGGTTCAAAATTCTAGATCTCGATTACGAAACGGATCGCCGTTAAGTCTGCCTCATGAATCTAGTAACTAGAAAGCTTTCAAGTAATCTACGCCGAATATTTTACTAATTTCTGCACGACGGCTAGAAATGAACCTAAAACTAATTCTTGTAAAATTCAAAACGCAAATACTTGTTATCATTCAATTGTGATAAATAAATTGAAACGATAAAATAATTCGTTTAACCTAAACTACCATGAAGTGGAATAAATGGACATCGTGTCCCACTTGGATAAAAAAACAAACCAAAACTAAAAGTTTGGGCAGCAGAGAAGACGCCAGAAGAAGCTGCGTTATCGTCCAGAGATTTTTTTATTTTTATCTTTCAAATCTTCTTCTCGGGGATTTACGTAAAAATCCGACCACTGATCATTTTATTAAACACTTTAAAGTACTCTACGTCACTATGCCAATGCGAAAGTACCAAACAAGAGTGATTTCACCCAGACCTAGGTAAATTACGCTTAAACCCAATTCTAGCTTTTCGCATCTACGCTCATTCTACTGGGTCCGCACTTTCTGACCAAGAGAAGCTGCTCTGACACACGTGCAGAGTCACGCCACACACCAAAATCTCATTTTCATCAACTCCCCAAAGATATGAGCAAATTTTCCTCATCATATCAGTCTCTGTTAATTATAATCGCTTTGAATATTCTGTATGCCATAACCAAATCCCAAAATTTTAGATCAGCCAGAATTTTGCGAAATTTTGCGAATTGTGACTTATTTTCTGACAAATCGTTGAATTTCGACTGTTTCGTACATTTTGCTTAAATTTGCGATTTTATTCAGATGTTCTATTGCACTTTCGGGAATGTTTTCTGTTGTTTTGGGACTATACTGAAGTTCCTTGGGCCAATCTAGTCATATGCCTGTGAATGGCATTTGGGGCCCAAGTATATTTTCCGAATTTTAATTTGAAGACCAAGTTGCAGTAAATCGCTTGGTCAAGCAACACGCCGATCTAATACATCGAAACACAGCTAAAGAAAGTGGAAGTCAGGAACTGCTCATTTCAAGAAGAAAGAAAGGAAATTGCTCTAAACCTTATCTTCCAAATACTACAGATTATTATTATTATTATAAACTGCTTGTGACTGTATTTCATGGTTTTGAGTTAAAACCATTTTGGAAAAGTAAGTAAATGGTTTTGAATAATAAACCACAAGCAAGCAAAGAAGTAAATGATTTCAATAATTAAACCATTTTTCACAAAGTTAAGGCAATGGTTTTCAATAATTAAAAACCATTTTCAAGAAGGTGTTGAAGTAAATAAATTATTAATAATTAAACCATTTTTCAAGCAAGTAAATGGTTTCAAAGTGTAAAACCATTTACAAAGAGCAAGTAAGGCAAAGAATGTTTAAAAATGTGCCTTCCTGGGCTTCTAAGCAAACCTGCCGTAGGGTGATATTCCAGACACAAGACGGTGTGGTGTTAAAAGATCTCATACACGTGATTTTGGGCCACTCTGGCCTACAAACGACATACATCATGCATTTAAAGGAGACCACAGACGTACAAGAAGATATACAGCATGAAGCTCTAACTAAATTATTAACACAACCCAAATACACTAACCCTGCACCATATTCACCGGAAAAAAAAATAAGGATGCTGACAAGTCCCACCACGCCACTCAGCCCGTGTTCACTAGGTACAAGAAGCAAAAAATAGCCCAGCCGGTCGATGTTTTATGTTATTAATATACATTAAAATCAACCACGGCTCTGTCGCCTGTGCTTCCGAGAATGAAGAACTACTGGAACAAGCTCCCGCTTAGATTTCAAACGAATGTCGAGCTAAGCTCCCGTGGATTTGTAGCAAACGGTTGAGCCCAGTTCCCGCTTTTATTTTCAAAGACGCGGCCGGGAACAAGCCTCCCGTTTTATGAAAGTTTTGAAAACTTTTAAAGAAAAGGTTTTAAGTAAAGGTTTTAAGAAACTAAGCAAGATAAAGCAAGTAAGCAAGATATATGAAGTTTATAAGTTTTATAAAACTTCTACAAGCAAGAAATGAGAGTTTTATAAGCTTTAAAGAAAAGCAAAGCAAAGCAAGCAAGCGCTATTGAAAGTTTTATAAACTTTTAAAAGGCAAGTACAAAGCAAGGAAGCCTTAAAAGTTTTAGAAACTTTAAAAAGCAAGTAAGAAAGCAAAGAAAAGCTTTTAAAATAAATTGTAGTGCAGTTTTACATTTTGAGATGTTTTCCTTAAAAGAAATGCTTATAAAGATACACTCAACGAGCTAGTTTAGCTCATTATTTTCCATTTTAAAAACTATTTCCGTGCATGATACGTTAAGACGCCTGAGCATAATAGATTTGTTCGACATTGTACAAGGCCAGAATTAAGAATATTATAAAGAAAATACTTTGAATATGCATAATGGAACATATGTATGTACATAGAGTAGTTTTGTGAGAATGTGTTGGTATGTCAAGGCTATATTTTGATATAAAGCCAGAATTTGGATGTATACAAGATTTGCTGACATGTCCTATATGCAAGAAAGAGGCCGAAATTCTTATAAAATCATAAGTTTAGAAAAAAAAAATTTTTATAGAGGTTTTAGTAAGCAATACGGCCGCTTCACAGAGTTTCTAGTCGCTAGAGGTAACGGCTTCATGATTAAGTGAGCGTACAAGACGTCACACCGGGAAGGCGGTGTGGCAAGGTGGTATCGTAGCATATGGTTATTAAGCATCGAGCGATACTATTTTACACTACCAACCATGCATTTTCCAATTCAAAGTACATACATGCATGATATGAGGTGATTCAGCATTAAATGTTTGATTTTTTTATACAACACTATATCAAGAGGACGCCGAGGTCGCCCCAGAGAGCAGCTCCAGCTAGCTGAGCGGTCCCGGGTTACCCGTGAGGGATGAGCACGTAGTAGGTTCCACCATCGCCTCTATGAATCCGCCAGAGTGTGTCAAGCCGACCCCATCACGCCACCAAGGAGCTCAAATGCCAGGATCATTTACTGGGCAGAAAGCAAGTGGCAATGTATCATGCTTAAATAGTACCATAATGACTCGACGCCAGTCAAGAACCTCCACCACTACCTAGAGGGGTTATGGAAGAACCGGGGAGGTAGATGAGAGAGTACAGAAGCTGGGCGCTAAGCCATATGACTTTAGAAGCAGATCCGTATGCATCAAGCTATGGCTGAAATCGAAAATAAGGTTTATGGAGTTACGGGTCGCACGGATGAGCAGTCTTGTTTTCCAAGCTCAGAAGATAGGCTAAGGATCAGGGACGCCGTGGAGAGGAGGTATCCTAATGGAAGGTCAGTGTAACTACCTCAACAAGAGCTTCACCGATAGGTTCTTTCCTCGAGTCATAAGGATTCAAAATTGATGAGTTCTTCTGTGTTAGAACAGAGAACACGCCGTTGTCGACATGAGAAGAGGTTCTGAATCAGTTAGATTGGTTCCATATATCTGCTTCGATGAAGCCATGAAGTGCAAGGTGTTTCAAGGATTGCAAGACCTGGATTCGAAAGACGAACTCATGCCTCATAATAGATTGGGGACTTAGCTGAGGCAACTCGAGAGCTGAGCAAAGCACTACACCATGTATCGTGAGCAGGTGCAAAGGAAGAGGATGCACTGCACTTCCCCAACAAAGCTCAGACAAAGATAAGAGAAAGAGGAATAAGGTGAGGTTACAGAGGCCGAGGTGCAGTGTCGAGGAGCTACCTCTAGTCGTGGATCGTTGAGGCCCCGCCAGTTAGCAAGGCACCCGCAGTCTTCTCCCCGTCCGTCATATGTGTCAGAGGCGGCACCATGGGGAGTGTAAGAGATTCAAGATGTAGGTTTCCACCAGGCTGTGAAGGCTATTTCATTAGGGAGGTCTCACCATCAGCAAAAACATCGTAGCTACCTCGCTACCCCAAGACTAAATTAGCACACAGAGGTCGGTCCCGTGAGAGGTGTCCTGAAGCAGAGGGGCTAACACAAACAAGTAGTGTAGAGGTGGCCGCGGGCAGAGGTAGAGGTGCGGCTCCAGTGGATACAGCGAGCCTCGCACTGTGCCATGTTTATGTCAGGATCAAGAAGATGCTGATGTAGCTCCAGACGTGGTCACTGTATTATTTCTATCCTTTGATCATGATGCATATACATTGTTGACCTGTGAGCTACGCATTCATTTGCATCCAAGCCATTCTAGATCGTTCGATAGAGACCCAAACCCATTGAGGGTCGTATGAGAGTTTCCCTTCCGCCTGGAGATCCGTTATTCTCGCATTTGAGTAGTCGAGATAAATAGAGTTCTCGATTGAGTGAATATTCTCAAAGGATTCAGGGTCTTGGGAGCATGAGGGATTTCGACGAGGTTCTCGTATGGATCGTCATCTCGCCTACAAGAGCCACATCGATTGTTATAAAAAAGGAAGTAAAGTCAGCATACGTGAAATCGGAGGTAAAGTTCAGGGGAATACGCAGAGAATTATCTTCCAATATGATCTCCACGCTACAGAATACCGCATAAGGGTTGTCGTGGTTATCTAGCTTATGTGGTGAGACAGTGGGAAGGAGGATTCTAAGTGATGAGATCTCCAAATGTTAGAGAGTTCCTAGAAGTATTCCCAAATGATATTGCAGGATTTCCTCCAGAAAGAGAGGTGGAGTTCACCATTGATTGGATCCCAGGGACTGAGCCCATTTCCATTCCTCCTTATGTGATGGCCTCGCAGAAGCCGAGAGAGCTTAAGGCCCGCTTTAGAAGAATTGCTATGTTTATCTATCTCGACTGAGCATATCCCCTACCGGAAGCTCCATTTTCGTGAAAAGAAAGATTGAGTTTGTCAGGTATAGATTACAAAGTACCTAAATAAAGTTACTATCCGCAATCGGGCATCTACCCTAGGATCGATGAGTTATTCGATCAACTCCAAGGATCTTTATATACCCAAGATAGACTTAAGGCCCGGGTATCACGCTAAGGGCGCAGGAGAGTGATGTACCTAAGATCGTGACTGTAACACGCCACGGACATTATGAGTTTCCGGTGATGCCGCTTTGGTCGATTTCAATGTCTGACGCTTATGGATTTGATGAACCGAGTATTCCAATCGTATTTGGACAGGTTCGTCATAGTCTTTATCGATGATATCCTAGTTGGTATTCAGTAGTTCTCGTGAGGAACATCTAGCACCCGGGAGGATCAGTCACAGACCCTATGGGAGAGACAGGGCTGTTGAGCAAGTGTCATTGCCGGGACAGTGGTGGCATTCCCAGTCATGTGATCTCACCGAGGGGTGGAGTGTGGATCCCCATAAAATAGAAGTCAGGGTAAATTGAAACCGCCAAAGAATGTGTCGAGGTTAGAAGCTTCCCCGTTTGAAGAAAGATATTACAGAAGTTCGCTGAGGGTCTTCCAAGATAGCACCTGACCGACCGCCGACTAGAAAGATGTCAAGTATGATCAGGGATGCCTGCCAATAGAAAGCCGAGGAGTCAAGGTGATTGACTTCACCCAGCTTCTAGCTACTTCAATGGGAGATGTGGGTCAGGTGGTTTACAAGGATGTTTCCTAAGAAGGCCTTGTCAGGTTACTTAATGATGTAAGGATAAAGATATGCCTCTAGACAACTAAGAAGCATGAGGAGAATTACCCTACACACGATTTAGAGCTAGCAGCAGTCGTGTTTGCACTAAAAAATATGGAGACATTACTTATATGGTGTTCCCAGAGGATCTTACGATCATAAGAGTCTTCAATATATTTTCAATTCAAAAGAGTTAAACCCGAGGCAAAGAAGACGGCCCGAAGCCAGACATGACTACGACCGTACTATCGAGTACCATCCAAGAAAAGCTAATGTCGTAGCGTATGCCTGAGTAGTTACCAGAGAGTTCTTTGGTCTCTGGCTATGAGATCGTTATCTTCCACTATCAGGATCCTCGAGAGCTTTGTGGTGATATCAGAGGTCGAGGATTCAAGAGCCTTGTTAGCCACGTCTCATGTTAGACCGCTTCTAGTGGACCGGATTCTAAAGTGGTGACAAATGTGATGATCCACAAATGATTGCTTTTGGCCAAGAGATGTAAAAAGGAAAGAAAGCAGAATTTCAGACAGATGACAGATAGTGAAAGGACAGAATGTGTGCCGAGTACGCGAACCGAAAAGAGACATTATGGAAGAAGTGGCCATCTATCTCGCATATGCTATGCATCCGTGTAGTACCAAGATGTACAGTAACTTTGAAAGAACAAGACTGGTGGAATGGGACGAAGAAAGAGATTGCAAGTTTTGTCTGTGTGCCTAACTTGTCACCGTGCAGCGCAGAGCACGAGGTCCGTAGGAAGATGTGCCATTCCTCATCCCGCATGGAAATGGAGAAGATTACTATGGATTTTGTGACAGTTCTCTCCACTGACCAGAGACAAAGATGATGCTATATGGGTAATAGTAGATCGACACGAACCGCCCATTTTCTACCGCTTAATGTCAAGATTCATTGAAAAGTCGCCAAATTGTATGTAGACGTAGATAGTGAGACTTCATGGGGTTCCAGCTTCGATAGTGTCGATCGAGACCCTGTGTCTACATCCGTGTTTTCGCCTAGTTTGGTAAAACAATTTTGTGTACTTGCTCACATTTCAAAGACAAAGATTTCATCCGCACTGATGGTCACCGAGACTATTCGGGGACAAGTAGAGGATATGCCGAGCTTTGTGTGATGGAATTCAAAGAAGTCGGGATACTCACTTTAGCGCACAGAGTTTGTCAATAGCTATCACAAGATAGATATGGCTCCATTTGAGTATCAGATAGTAAGAAATGTAGAACTCCAAAGAAGCCGGGATGAGGTTGGTAGAGAGAAGATTAGTAGTCTCGAACTAGTACAAGACACTTCTCAGAAAGAGTTGTTCGCGATAACCTAAAGATGCTGAAGAGATGTATTGCAGTTAGTGCGCACAAATCACAGAGAGATTTGCACTGAGATAGTGACCAAGTCTTTTTTTGAAGATTTCACCTTGGAAATGTGTGTTGAGATTCGAAAGCGAGATGCTTTTAGTCCGAGATAGGACCCATATGAGATTATGAGCAAAGTAGGCCGCAGCTTACAAGCGTGGAAGTACCCCGAGTTGTCAGAGTGATTCATGATATTCCATGTATCAATGTTGAGGAAATATATCCCGGATCCTTCACATGTATCGAGAGAGCAAACAAGCGCTTAAAAGAATTTGACTTATGAGGAGATACCAAGTGTGCATTATGGATCGCAAAGAATGCGATTATAACAAGGTGATCCCATTAGTTAAAGTCTTACGAAGAATCATGAGAGGAGGGCAAAGCTACTGGGAGCCGAGGCCCAGATGCGCCATCGCATTCCCTCACTTATTCTCCTGACAGGTATGTTCCTTCCCTTTGTTCGAGTTTGGGCCATTTCGAGACGAAATGTTCCAAGGAGGGAGGATTTGCGAACACCCCGTCCGAGAGAAAGGTACGTACATGATACTGTAGGGGTGTATAAGAGCTACTGGCTCACATCAGAGATTTTGGAGACTAAAGTAGGAAATGAAAGTTTATTAACCCGACTCATGATTAAACCAAGGGTACAATGGTCATTAAGCAAAGGATATGGAAATCATAATCATAGAGATAATACAATACAATTTCAAAAGTCGATTTGCAATATTTAAATGCTTGAGGACAAATTTACACCATGAGTCGGAGTGCGCGAAAGATAACACTAAGCTTAAATAGTAAATTAATAATAATGAATCGCCATAATTTTCGCGAAGTTTCGAAATTTTCAGATCTTGATTACGAAACTGACCGCGCCGTTGTTCGTCTTCACTGAATCTAGTAACCTAGAAAAGTTTCACACCCGAGACAAATGGAATATTTTACTAATTTCAGCGACGGCTAGAAATAAATCGAAAACGAATTTAAAAATTTAAAAATGGCAAATACTTGTTAATATTCACTGTGATAAAATAAAATCAAACCGACACAAAATAATTGTTTACTTAAACTATCGTTATTTAATAAATGAACACGTGGGTCCCACTTGGATAAAGAAAAAAAAAAAAAAACAAACCAAACTTAAAAAGTTTGGCAAAGAGAAGACGGGGCCGAAGTCGCTACGTCAGACAGAGAGATTTTTTTATTTTTATCTTTTCAAATCTTCTTCTCGCATTATGAAAATCAATCGTCGATTTCGTCTGACAATGACGGAGCACTCCCCACGACGAGGGCTACGCGTGAGTACCAAAAAATGAGGATTTCACCGAGAATTGTGTAAATATGCGAAAAACCCAAATTTTTAGTTTTCTTTATCTACGCCATTCTTAATATCCGCACTTTCTGACCAAAGAGGTAAAGTTGCTCTACGCGACGAGAGCCTACGGTGACACCAAAAATCTTGGCTTTTCACAAACTCAAGAGGTGGAAATTTTCCTTATCATATATTTCTGAAACTTAAAGACTATATACTTAATAATATTCTAGAGGCTATAAATCACCCCCAAAATTTAGATCGAGTTTAGAATTTTTAGGAAATTTTAGAAATTTCAGATCATTTTCGACGCCCAGTTGAATTTCTCGACTGCTTTCACAGCTGGGTTAAAATTTAGATTTTATTCAGACAGCTTCCCATTGCACTTTTTAAATGTTTTCGGGTGTTTTTAATTATATGAAAGTCCCTTTAGTCTAGAATCTAAATTATGTCTGCGAAATTCATTCGGGGCCCACATATTTTCTCGAAAATTTTAATTTTAGCACCCAAGTCGCAAATTACTTGCACAGCCGACGTGCGTGATCTAATACATCGAGTGTGTAGCTAAAAAGCAAAGGCTGAAAGTTGCGAACCCGTCAAGCTTGCAGAAGCAAAGAGGAGCGTTTCTAAACTCATTTTTCCAAATACTTCCAGCGATTATTATTATTATTATAAATCGTTTTAATCGTATTTCATGGTTTTGAGTTAAACCATTTTTGAAAGTAAGTAAATGGTTTCAATAATTAAACCATTTTTCAAGCAAAGCAAGTAAGTAAATGATTTTGAATAATTAAAACCATTTTTCAAGCAAGAAGTAAATGGCTAATAATTAAACCATTTTTCAAGAAGTTAGCAAGAAACAACTATTTTGAATAATTAAACGATTGCCAAGTAAATGGTTTCAAAGTCAGAAACCATTTTTACAAAGAGCAAGTAAGCAAGCAAAGAATGTTTAGAAACAGCCTTCCCAGTTCTAAGCAAGCAAAACCTGCCGAGAGGTTCCGCACGCACACCTGCGTGGTGTTAGATCTCATACATGCATTTTAGTCAGCTTCGCTTAAACGTAGACATACATCATGCATTTAAAGGGAGACTGGCACGTATTGTGAGATATGCGCATGGTACTCTAATCCAAATTACGCGACGGCGACCCGCGCCAATTCCACCATATCTTCACCGAAAAAGATGGACATGTGTCCTTTCCACCCACGGCCGCCTGTGCTTCCGTGTTCACTAGGCACAAGAAGCAAAATAAATGCTCAAAGTATTGATGTTTTATAAGCATAATATACGCTTTTGAAAATCAACTATTGTTCCCCGGCCATTGTGCTTCCGAGTTTTAAAGTTGAAACTGTCGTCTGGTTCCGCTTAGATTTCAAAACGACGGCCGAGCCAAGCTCCGTATTTAAAGCAAATCCGCTGAGCCCAGCCCTGCTTTATTTTCAAAGCATGCTACTGAGCCAAGCTCCCGCTTTTATGAAAAAAAGTTTTGAAAACTTTTAAAGCAAAGGTTTGTGAAAGGTTTTAAGAAACTTTTCACAAGATAAAGCAAGCAAGCAAGAGAAGTTTTCGTGTTTTATAAACTTCTAAGCAAGCAAGAATGAGAGTTTTATAAAGTTTTTAAAGAAAAGAAAGAAAGTTAGTTAAAGTTATAAGATAAAAGTTTTATAAACTTTAAAAGCAAGCAAGTACAAAAGCAAGCAAGCTAAGAAAAGTTTTAGAAACTTTAAAAGCAAGTAAGAAAAGCAAAGAAAAGCTTCTGGAAAATAATTGTAAAAGAGAGTTTTACATTTTTGAGATGTTTTCTGGAAAAGCAAAACGTTTTATAAAAGCATACACTCACTGAGCTAGTTTAGCTCATTATTTTCCATTTTAAAAACTATTTTCCAGGTAATACACAAGACGCCTGGGAGCATAATAGGATTTGTTCCGACATTGTACAAGGTCAGAAATTAAGAATATTATGTAAGAAAATACTTTGAATATGTATAATGGAACATATGTATGTACATAGAGAAGTTTTGTGAGAATGTGCTGGTATGTCGGGTTGCCATATTTTGATATGTGTAAATCGGATTTATTAATGTGGATTTGGGACATGTCCTATATGCGCCAGCTATGTCGAAATTTTATAAAATCATAAGTTTAGAAAAGAAAATTTTTTTATAGGAGGTTTTAGCAAGCAATACTTCATTCAGCTTCACAGAGTTTTTAAATGTTGGGAGGTAACGGCCGGTGATTTCTGTGAGGAGCCACGCCTGCCATCGAAGGGGTGGGGTGTGTCAATGATAATAGCTTGGATCTTTAAATCTTATCTTTAAAAAATCCTAGGCAATGAATTCTATTGTGGAATTTCAATTTAAACATAGGTTGTGTTTAATAAAACCAAAAATTAAGTATTAAAATAATAAAATCATTGAGTTGAATTATAAGTAATGAAATTACAAGTACTTCAATATGAAATGGGTCGTATCAAACTTTTGCAAACTTAAGATAATTTCAGGTAAATAAGACAAATAAAAATAAATTCTTTTGTAGTGATTCGACGTTTCTTTGTTTATATCCATTTCTCCTTAACTTCAAATCAAATGAGGGTTTTGTAAGTGCTCGCGATCTTTAGACCTATCACTTAATGAGCCCAAGACTCGACCACTTTGTGAAACAAACAAGCCTCGTTGATCGATAAAACTAGGCGTATTACCTGCATATGAGAGTCTTAAACTCCTCTCACTAAGAAAATGTTTAAATTAAATTTTGATAGTTCAAAGATGGAAAGATACAAGTGCTTCAGGATAAGTTATTAGATAATCCAATTGAATTATTAAAATGACTGAAAATAGACATTTAGGCAATGCCTCGATTATTATAACATAATGTATGGCTGTGAGAGATGATGTTTTAGCTATGAACAAAGGTTTTTTAAACTTAAAGATCAAAGGAGGTTTCAAAATAGTTATAAATTGTTTTAATAGAAAAAGTAGCTCATCTAGTTCAATTATTTTATTAATGGTGATGTTCAGAGAATTGATCATAATATAAATATCATCAATTGTTATCATATTTATCTGTGAAGCAAATAGAATTATTTACTCATAAATTAAAAGTATTTAAAATGTATTTGCTAGTGAACGATCATCAAATATTTCACATATAAATATGCATATTGAATCCCAAATAAATAAATAAATAAATAACACTAACTGTAAATCATTCCTTAATAAAGTCTACTTTTAAAAAAAAATTAATCCCTAAATAATGATTCACGCCGAAGCATATATTTGTGAATGATAGCACCCATGTGATGTGGCTTTGGGAAGTTTTCTATAAACCTTTGTCCTTTGTAGGGTCCACCATATTTGCCTTGTTAGGTGAAAACATTCCACATCGATTCCACAAAAGATTATAAAGTAATACTTAAGCTTAAGATATTCTCCCATCTATCAGACCGATTTTTAAATTGGACTTGAGTATTTATCTTTGGAAATTTCATTAAGAACCACTGCATAGTTAAAAAGGGCTACTTGGACGATGATTACCCTGTGCCCCAAGAGAGGGTCCAGAGTAAAAGCTATACAGAGTATGAGTCTTCCACGAACGTTTAACTTCGCTGGATGACAATGATACGACCTCATAATCTGCATCCCAAGAGAGAGTTTGAAGTGAAAGTTATTCAAAGTGTGAGTCGTTCGCAGACGTCCAACTACTCAGGCAATGATATTAACTCACACGGCTCCACAAAGCAGACGCGAAACGACATTTAAGTTTGAGAGGCTCTCATATTTATTAAGTCGTTCTTTTGGGTTGAGTTCTCATATTTGACTTGCGTACCTATCAGGGACCCATTTTTTCCACTTCTAACTCCAACTCATAATCTCTAAATTTATCTTCAAATCACTATAAAAAATGGATAATAGAATCTCATCAATAATTTTTCTACTTTTTAAAGCATTAATAAAAATAAAGTTAAAGAATAGTCTTCTAATATTCACATCTATGTAAATAGAGAATGATTAAAGCATAATTTTTGGTTAAAATCTCCATATATGAAGATGGAGACAAAGAATGGTTGGAGTTGTTCCAAAGATTCTTTTGGTGCAAAATTAGATTTGGACACAGACAATTTTTTATTTGATTATCTTATAAACAAATTTCAAAGAAAATGAAGTATAATTTAATGGTTAGAATTTTAAAATTATTTAATTTTTATATTAATAACGAATTTAAGATAATAAAATAAAATAATTTTTTTTTTATACATTTTCCTTCATTGCATATGATTCCAATTTCCCTCTTTCATTTTTTATTCATCTTGACAGCTAGATTTTATTTATTTGGATCAATAGTCTTTGGAGGTTAGTGTTTAAAAATATAAAAATTTGAAGTCGTTTTTAAATATATTATTCTCCTCTAATAAGACAAATTTATTGACTTTGAACAAATTAAACAACAATAAATTATGGGCAAATGATATGAATAATCTTAATTTTTACCGTCTTCTTTGAACAGTCCGATCTTTACGTTAATTGGGAGTAATATCGAGTTTAGGGATACCCTTTTATATTGGCTTCGTGTAATCAATTAAACAGATAAAAAAAATGTCATGTGTTACTATCTAATTAGCTTTAATTAACTCTGAATTAAGAATTTAAATGTAAACATTTTTCATTACTTTTCACAACTTTTATAATAAAAGTAGACTAGATATTAGTGGGAGAATAATTAAATACCTTTCTAAAAAAGACAATTAGGTTTCGTTTAAAATCTGAAAAATACTAAGAAAATAAAATAGAAAGAAAAAAGGAAAAGAAATGAAAATATGTAAAACTTAATAAATTAATTTTACATGTTTATTCACATTTATTTATTTGTTTGTGTCTATTATATAAAGATTAAAAAATTCTAAAATATATAAAATTTGATTATATTTGGATTTGGATTTTTTATATTTTCTATGATGAATCCAAATATATATATATATATATATATATATATATATATATATATATATATATATATATATATATATATATATTTTTTTTTTTTTTTAATTATATTTAAATTTTTTCCTAGCATTTTTTGGGTTTCAAATGTATCCTTAAAAGAAAAAAAAAAGCGCCCTATATGAGTATGTGTAGGTATCAAATGTGACAGAGAAAAAGAAGAGTAAAATAAGGACAAATCACTTTCATGACTGCTTTCATGGGATGCAAAAGTCAAAGGGAAAAACAAAAGATAATAATTCTACTTATGTATTAGAACGGTAGGTAATACGATTAAGATCTTCCTAGTGTAATCAATTGTTTGAGTTCCATTTGAAAATACAGTTGTATTTATGGTAGGCGATATTGTTTTACTGGGCCTTAATCTGACAGATAACGACAACTATATATTGCATTTAATTTAAAAATATCGTATGAATTTAACCGCTTCAAAACACTTCACGATCAAACAAAAGATAATTTCACCCATGTGAAAGCAAAAGAAATATTTAATTAAATAACCTCAAATAATTAGACATTTTCTAGTCTCACCCTTTCTTTTTTTTTCTTAAAAAGATAACTTATTTTAAACAAAATATTCTTTATATATATCATATGTCTCCAAAAAAGTTGTTTTAATGAAAATCTTTTTGTCAAGATGAAAGTTTAGATTTTTGAAATTTGATTTTTAAAGCTTCTTTTGTTCAATCACCTAATGGAAAGCGATATCAAGGGATTTAAACTTTGGAGTACTATCCGGTTTTTTGTTTTTGTTTTTGTTTTTTTTGTTTTTTTTGTTTTTAATGATAATTTTATATTTCTTTTCAAGTTTCAACCTCCATCGATTTCAGTTCGCTTTTCGACTATTTCCCATAAGCCTTATCCGACTTAAATTAAACGATCTTTAAAAAATTTCAATATATTATATAACATTTTAGCCTCTACGTTTTTAGTAGAATTTAAGCTCATATATATATTTAGTTGTTAAGGATCTTCACGCTTAAAATGATTGTGAGTTGTTTAATATAGTGTTTTCTAAGTTTAAAATCTTATGTTTGGTTTGGGAAAGTGTAAGGAGAGAAAAATAATAATTTTTTAAAAAAATTATGAAAAATAAAGAATAATTTAAAGTAAATTGAAATTTATATATTTTTAATTATTTAATTTATATATGTATAGTCCTTTGAGGTTTGTCTGCTAATAAAATGATGGAATGTGTACGTAAAAAAACTGTGATCGAATCTTAATGTGGAGTATTATAATGTAAGTTGTAAAGTGAATATATGTTAAAAAAAATGTATATATACAAAAATATATAAAAATCTTAACATTGAATTTATTTTTTCATCTTTTATTTTATTTAATTTTTAGTTTTCTTTCTCCCACATAAGTTTGGTTTCATTTAAAATTTTAAATGAGGGCATAATTTTATTTAGACAGAGAAAAAAAGACTAATTATATAAATAATATCTTAACTTTTTGAATTTTTGAGTTTAACTGTTCAAATTTTGTTTAAGTTAAGTGCTTGAATCATCAAATTAGGGGTTGTTCACATCTTATGAGATGAAATAGTTTGAATCAAAATTTATTTGTATGAATAACTTTTTTTTTTTGAAAAGATAATGATTTTATTGATTCAAAACTGGTAATACATTTGAAATGAACACATAATCAAATTTGTTAAAAACTCTAGAGGATGGCGGAGTTATCCAAGTTAATTATAAGACCCGAGAAATTTCACTTTGAAAATGGTAAATCATACTCGTAAAAATCTAAAACTTATTCTATAAATCTCTGATGACGAACGGATTTCACCGTTGGAATCGTCACAAATCTAGCTAACACGTTTAATTCGCCAAATCTGAGACAGCCAGAATTTGCATCGTTTTCTCCGACATCGATTTCGTGCCTAAAACGATATTCGATGTGACAAAGTCACATATAACACGTACTACGCACTACAAGCGTGATGACACAAACGATAAAAATGGACTCGCCGAGATAATGCCGAAGGTCAAATCAATAGCTATTACAAATGTCATTTTTAATTTGTTTTACAGAAAGACAAAACGCTACAAAGGATTGTCTTCCAATTGGAAATACAAGGCAAACGGGCACTCGCAGATGCGCAAACCTAAAATCGAGTTTTGCAGAGAGAACATCGACTTCTCTCTAAATTTTCTTGAACTAACCGTCAAATCCTTCTGCCATGAAAAACGCTTCACATGAGAGGCCTACGTGTGGACTTCTGGTTTTAGGAGTTTCACAAACTCCGAGAGCAAGGGTTTTATCCTACTTGGTTTTATACTTTATTTAAGTGTTTTATAATGTTTCTATTGTTTCAGGCCTTGAACGACTGCTTGGATCGGTCCCAAACTCAGACCGAATTGTTAGAAAATTTAGCTATTGGAAAGTCCACGGACTCCGGGTGTGGACGTGAGGGGTCAAGTTTGGGTATTTAACTATAAATTTATGCTATAAATCATGTATTGGCTTTGTATAAGGCCGGAAATGGTCAGAAATCGTTCACAAAGTGAACTGATGATTGGTGAATCGCCGGAATAGTAACCCAGGTTTCACTGCTCATATAAATTGTGTTCACAAATATTTTCGTGGAAATAATGTGTTTTGCCGAAAATTCAAATCAATTGTTGCGGGTTGTAAATACCAGCCCACGTGAGCTAATTTTTTCGTATAATGACGTGAAATTATAACATGTTTGTGTGATTTAAATTATGTGAATATATTCATGATTTATATTTTACACGTTGTTATATAATCAGATTGAATTGACATCATGATTCCATATGACAAGACTATAGAACAATAGGAGTGAGTGCATGAGGTGTATCTCGAGAGAATGGTTTCAGAGGGTTGATCAAAGAATAATAATTACCTGAGGGTACCATATAAAATATCACAACAATTGCCCAGAGTCGGCCCAATTGATATACACGAGGGCTGTCCACTAAATATAACATCGAGTCGGTCCACTACTTATACTCCGAGGGTTGTCCATAAATAAAAAACAAACATCTTTGTCAAATAAGGTTTCTATACGTGACTTAGGCAAGTGTGAGGGAGCCTATGAGGACTCGATATGAGTTGGATCATGTAGATATTCAAGCAGGGATTCACACATTTACTTGAATGTATGTTTTCATCGAAAGACGTGATACGCACTTAGTGGAGAGTAGCCCAATTACGGGATTTCACTACCGAAACATTAGCTCACCCCGCTGATGGATATTATTTTCAGTTCAAGGAGCGACACGAGGAGATCGCTCAACATGAGGTCGTTTAGGAAGAAAAGCCGTTGTGGTTTTGGTTTTATTATGTATACAAGTATTAGAATTCTAGAATTTGATATATGTTTGTATAAGAGGAATTATCAACTCTGAACCATGAGATATGTATTGGTTGGATGATATTACTGAGGATGATGCAGGGGTCCAAGTGGCCATTATTTACTCTCATTTAGACCCTATGTGGTCGTTGGATGTGTTGGGACAGGTTATGTGTGACGCCCCCAACTCGGTATAGGGTGTCCAGTGAGGGTCACTTTTTTTTTTTTTTTCCACATATATACTTTAAGCTAGTTCATTCATATAATGTTAAACAAATAACTTGTATTATATTAAGGGAAGGTGGGATTACAAAATATACATACAAGCTCCATATACGGGAAGCTGCTCAAATATCTACAATATTTACATTGGTTTACAAAATTTCATATAAAAATGTGACTTCAAAGGTCTTCCAAAGGCACCTATTGGCCGTGCGGCCTTTGATCACGATGTGGATGACATGGTCCGGTCCCTCTTCGTACCTACACCCGATTGAACACCCGTGCTGTTTACGCTTAGTGGAATTAATACACATGGATGACTCCTACTAAGGTCACTCACACTTCTATACAAATGCATATAACACATATACGCTTACGCATTCTTATCATTTCTCATATATATATTTATCATAACCAGCTTCCATTTCTATCATCATCCATATACTTTTCATGTCATCTTGTATTTACTTCTTGTTCTTATAACTCAGATACTATCATCACATAGCAAGGTTATGCTTCTTATATTCTCTTCATTTCATTTGCACATACCTTTCATTTTTATGTCACGCTCCGCATAAACCTTAAGTAGATATTGTGAAAACCATGAGGGTCTATAGCGCCAGATTCATCAGATGAACAGCCGTCCATGATGTGGTCTGGTTATAATCGGCATCATTGTGCGAGACAACTGACCATTTATAAAATCCCGAGGCGCCGTGATATATTATACCAAGGTATCATCACCGTACGGTGATGCTGACTCCATGTTCCTAATATGATACCCGGAAGGTATCATCACCCGCACGGATGCTGACCATCCGCGAGGCCCTGAGGCTTCGTGGTGACCCTTCGGGCCACCGTGATCCAAACGGATCTATGTCATCGACCAAACTGGCCTCGATATCGTAACTTGCATGTCGCAGAATTTCATTTTCCCCAATAGGCATGCCCATCTATCCCTTCTACCGCGTTCTGCTAATTCACATATTTTATGTTTTATATATCTTATATTCTAATAATTATTGTCGTCGCAATCATATGATATATATATACAATCATTTATTCATATCTTGCATTTTTCATATCTCATTACATGCATAACAAATACGCTACCTACGTACGCCATTTGAATTATTTATGAATTCATAATAGGCATTTATAAATGAATAACTATGGTACTTGTAGTACCTATCGCTTTTTCGTGTTTTCTCTGAGCTAATATGAGTTCCCATCTTATCAAGTCGTTTATTAATGGATTCTTGACTCAATGGGCTTCCATAGAGTCCAAGAACACCGAATCAAGTTCGACGTAAGGAGATATGACCTTCCGTCGAGGTCACATCGTAGCTAACTCGTACGAGCCGACTAACTGACGGAATGTCACCCCAGTAAACTTGGCCCATCACCTCGGTCAGGCATCTAATATTCTCCCTCGTGCATATGAATGTATTCTGACTCGATGGGCTTTCCATAGAGTCCAAGAACACCTAAATCGGTTCGGACAAGATATATGACCAAGTCGAGGTCACACGAGGCAACTCGACGAGCTGACCGATCACGAGTTGACCTGAAGTGACGAGCTCATCTATCACCCGGTCAACATCTAATATTCTCCTCAGGCATATGAACGTATTCTTGACTAATGGGCTTCCATAGAGTCCAAGAACACCCAAACGTTCGATCGAAGGAGATATGACCCCTAAGCCGAGAATACAATGTAGCAATCTGACGAGCTGACCTGATCACGAGCTGACCTCAAGTGACGAGCCTATCTATCACCTCGCTCAAACATCTAATATTCTCCTCAAAGTGTAAGGAATGTATTCGACCAATAGGCTTTCCATGAGTCCAAGAACACCAAAATCTGAGTTCGATCTAGAGTGAGCGGCGACCTTCCAAAGTTGGAGGTCACACGTAGGCAACCGACGAAATGACTCGGATCGACGAGCCAGCTCCCACAGACGAAATGAGCTCTACAGACGTCGAAGCTCTACATGACGAGCTGAGCTCTACATGATGAGCTTTGCTGAGCTCTGCATGACGAGCTCGCTGACTCCTACGTGATGAGGTCCACGACCTTCGCATTTAGGCCCATCGAATTCTCCGCTTGACGTAAATTCTCTGGCGGGTCGCACTCTTCACCCATTTGACTATTCGTAGTAAAAGACCACAACTGGCTCATGCGGATCTGAATTGAGAAATTCAAAGCCTAACATCAAGTTCACTGATGTGATACACTTCCCGCATGACCATCGCCAAATTCTCTTTATTACTGACTCAAAAACCCGTTCTAAGGTACGGCTAGTTGACCCGAACTGGACGAACTGACCCGACCGAATCTAAATGGATTGACCTCGGTAAAAGGACCATAAATTGGTCTACGGAGGTCCAAATCGAGAAATTCGAAAGCCTAACATCAAGTTCATTGATGTGGGCTATACCTACTAGGAAGGACTAATTTGAATTCCTGTATTTCTGACCCAAAAAGAAGTTCTAAGGTCCGGTTAGCACGTAGGATCAAAAATACTGAATTTACTTAAGTCTGAACTGCACCAAATTCTCTATCCCAAAACACAACTATAGAAGCTTTAGAACTTTTCTCAACTAACCTTGTTACCTAAATGGGTTTAGGGAGTTCTAAACCCAAACCATACACAAGATAGAGGGTCCTAAACCATGTATCCATACTCGAATTCCATACCTGTGATCTTCTTCTTCTTCTTCTTCTTCCTTTCTTCTCTCTTCTCTCAACCGCATTGCCTCCTTTCTCCAAGATCAAAATAAGATATTTCTTTTGGTCTTATCCCTTTTATTTTACTTTCCAAGGAGGAAACTTCCTCCCTCTTTCCTTTAAGCCACTTGTCTCTTCCACAATTTTCTTCCTTATTTTATTCTAATATCTTTCTTTTATTACTCTTTGGTCCTTCAACTCTTCTACTATTTGCAAATCAATTTATGTTATTTTTACAATAGCCTGATCTTTTATTATTTGTGAATTTAACTTAATATGCATATTCCTACTTTTGTTTTTTTTATCTTATTCATTCTGAAAATATACTTTATTTCTTTATTATACCCAAAACATGCTATATAAAATCGTTAAAGTATAATTTGGGGTGTTACATTATATTAAGGGCAGAGCTCCCATAAAGGAGACTCCCACCCGATTTTTGTGAGAGATGCTCGTCACCCGACCACGGTGTTTCCGCTGTGTGCTGTCGACTGCAGTCAACGGACCCTCGGAATGGGGGCGCCACAGATTTGGTATCGAGCCAGATACGTATCACCTAGGAGCTTGAGTTTGCAGCCATCACCACTTGGGTGGTTTGATGTCTCTATTTAGGTAATGAGATTACTCAGAAGGCACGGAACAAAACTAGGACACTGCATGTGTGTTTTGTGTGCTTTGATGCATGGTTGTGTGAAAAATATGCATAACATGGTTTTTATGTGTTGAGATTATTTATGTGTGCTTAGTGGTTAGCACATTGATGTGTTAGAAAATTGTCTGGAGTGTTACAAAGGAGTAAAAATGTAGTATAAATAGAAATAAATGTTAATAAATTTATTTGGGTTTTTGATAATTAACAAAATTTTAATAAATTTTATTTGCTAGTGTTAGACCAAGAAGTGTTGAGAAATTGATAAGAGGTTGGGTGTTTCAAAGAGGCCGGAAAATGGAAAAGATTTTAATAAAATAAAATAAAATAAAATAAAATCGCATAAATAGACAAAAATTTTGAAAAATGAAATTTTCGAAAATAAAATTTTGTGGAAAAATGATTTAACATGTGAATTAATTGTCTCACATTGCATTTAAAATGGGACATAGAATATGAATTGTATATTCTGAGTATGAATAGTATCTCGGGGCTGTGTTTATGCCTTATAGATACTGCATTGTATTTAACTTGTCATTTAAACTGCGTAGATGGCTAGTAGAGGACGAGACGAGAGGGTGTCCACGTGGTACTAGGGGTCAGCACCATCGACATTTGACCAGCCCACCGTTGCTGATCGCAGCCTCAGAGGTCAGAGGTATCATGGTCGTTGAGTTTTATAACACAAACGATATAGCAGGGCAGAGGTCCTAGTAACCTGCAGGTTTCTAGGGGCGACTGTCTCCAACATTCGTGAGGAGATCCGATGGTGGCGCATCATTGGTTCATGCAGACGAAGGTGTTAGAGGCCATGGACACTGACGCGATCAGATCAAAGTTAGCCGTTGCTCGCCAGAGGGTGAGCCCATCCGCATGGTGGAAAAACAAGACCTTAGAGACTTAGAAAGGTGACATGGGCATAGTTTCGTGGAGTTGTTCATGGGTAAGTACTTTCCGCATACCGCGAGGCATAAGGTTCGTGAGTTCCTAGAAGCAGCTAGGATGATGACGGTGATGGATTATGTGGCTAGTTCAATCGAAGCTAGCCCGACGGTCGATGATTACGCGGCCACAAACATGGCCAAGGTTAGAGGCTCGAGAATGGACTAAAGTTGTCCATTCGTTGTGATCAGACTCGCCCACAGATATGCGGACTCCATGGTCAGGGATGTACTCGACTATAAGAGATAGAGATGCTCCTGAGTACTGATGCGGTTAGTAGCAAGAGGAAGGAGAGTCGGTCTTCTTCTAGTTTAGGAAAGAGGAAGATAACTTCCAGTTCACGAGGGTTTCAAAGTCGCCATCCGACCGTGTGACGATGAGTTGTCACAGCAGGCGTATGGTGCTACCATCGCTGTACCGACATGAGAGGACGCCTGCAGACAGGATCCTGGCTCGGGGCGCACAGCCCTAGCTGCAAGGATAGGAGAGGATACAAGACGCTCCTCCACAAGACCCGCACAAGCCGAGGAGCACCTCATATTTAGGAGCCACACCTCAGCACCTCACATCTTACAGCAGTCCGAGAGGTTGGGACATGGGCAGAGGCAGAGGACGAGCCCACGTGCAGAGGACGAGGCCCATAGCAGGACGAGGCCCACAGACATCAGGTCCAGGCTATCACATCACACTCAGCAGCCGAGCCGCCAGACAACCGGGGCCGATACAGGCACGCTTGCATCTCGCCTATGTGCAAGAGTGTTATTTGATTCCTTGCAAGGCCGCATTCATTCATCACGCACCGCCAGACAGAGTTGGGCTTAGAAGTTGAGACCTTAGAGGAGCCTTTATGTGAGTTCTCCCCTGTGTGGATTGGGGCGAGAATGGATGATATGTCGTGGTCAAGGAGTCGAGATCTTGTGAACTCACTCAATAAAGGGACTCCGAGGATCATGACACGCCGAGTTCGATGTCATCTCCAGACACTGCTGATGTACTGGCTGTGGTCGTTATTGGATTGTGAGATGAGAGAGTTACCGCCTACACGCAGGATCTGGCATCGTGGTGGTATTTCAGGGGACAAGCATGATATTTGCCTCAGACAAGATACGAGTCCGTGTGTCGTGGACAGCCAGGGGTCAAGAAGCCTACCCTAGAGGATGAGGTGAGACCGGACTTAGACCTACCTCGAGTAGTTTGCGAGTATGTGGATGTTTTTCCGGATGAGCTACCGGGATTGCCTCCGCATAGGGATGTAGACTTCGGTATCGAGTTACACCCTGGTACTTCGCCCATCTCTATGACTCCGCATAGGATGACACTGGTTGAGTTGCAGGAACTCAGAACCAATGGCAAAGGAGCACGGACAGCGGGTTCATTAGACCGAGCACTTCACCATGTGCTTCCTAAGATTATTTGCTAAGAAGAAGGACAAGACCCTTCGACTGCAGACGACTACAGACAATAACAGCGCGATCAAGAATCGGTACCCATTATCGAGGATTGACGATTTGTTCGATCAATTGGAGATGAGCGCCAGTCTACCCAAGATGTACCTTTGCACCGGCTATCATTAGCCGAGGGTTGGGTGAGACAGATATTCTAAGACACGCTTAGGACGTGTTATGGGCACTTTGAGTTTACTTGGTGATGCCTTTGATCGACACGCGCCCAACAAAGATCTATGGATCTCATGCATGTGGTATTTCCAACTCCAATTTAGATCGCTTTGTCGTGGTCTTCGTGGATGACTTGATCTACCCCAATTTGAGTGGGAGCATGAGTATCACTGAGGATCGTGTTACGCTTGGTCGAGAGACCATCACCAGATGCTGTTCAAAGAAGTGCCAGCTGCCACTGAGGTGAGATTCGGGACACGGGTGTCGCGATCAGCGTGTCACCGGACCCAAAAAAGGTTGAGGCCGTAATGAGTCGAGAGACCGCCGCCAGACACGTAGCTGCATCGCCGGGTACTACAGAGATCTATCGAGGATTTCTCCTGATAGCGAAGACTTATGACAAGGTCAATTTAAGGAGGTCAAGTTTGATTGATGACCACGTGGAGGAGGGCATTCCGTGAGTCGAAGAGAGACTTACTTCACTCCTATCTCGATAGTCCCGAACAGGGACATGGGTGGCCACTCATTGTGATGCTTCAGAGGGTCAGATCGGGATGTGTTTTGATGCAAATCAGAGGGTGGTAGCCGTGGTTCCCCACAATAAGAATCATGAGCAAAATTACCCCACACACGACATGGAGTTGGCGACCGTAGTCTTCGCCTTGAAGACTTGGCGCCACTACCTATACGACGAGGAGTTCGAGGTGTACTCAGACCATAAAAGTCTCACATTTTCACTACGGACCTCAACATGAGGCAACGAGATGGATGAAGTTCCTGGGAGATTACGACTTCACTTTGCATTACCATTCCGAGGCAAATGTGGTGGCCGATGCACCCGGGCCGGAAGTCACGAGGAGCGTTGGCAGCATAGCCAAGAGTGGCAAATTCGAGATCACGGGACGCTTTCACACAGACAGCTGAGCGCATCAGTGGCACGCTGGGAGCTTGTGGGCTACACCGTCTGGCTGAGCAGGTGATTGAGTCCCAGTATAGAAGCAGGATAGTATCCATCAGGACCGCACAAGCCAGTATAGGTGACGAGGGTCGACCATCCACTCTGATGGTAGTCTCGTGATAGAGGACTGCAGTGGTTCCTCATTCGACCGATTCAGATGGGGAGATTTTCGTGGAGTTTCACCGCTTCCTCGATTCATTGTGGTATCCGTGTGGCACTTAAGATGTACTGTGATCTTCGCTGCCGGGCAAGATAATGAGCCGGGATGAAGAGACACGTAGAGGACTTTGTGCGATTGAATGTCTCACGGTCACAGGTTAAGGTCAACACCGGTCAACAGGCTACTTTAGCCATCGATGTGGCTGAGTGGAAGCCGGGAGCATGTCGACGGATTTTATGACCCACTTGTAGCTCGACAATCGCAGACATGATTACTGCAGATGGGTGATAGACCCGGCCACGGTGCCTGCATTTTCTAGCTTCTGCATGACCTTCACTCGAGAGATTCTACCGGTGTACATTCGAGAGATAGTCCTACGATATGGAGTACCGGCATCCATAGTGCTCCGGATAGGACTGAGGTTTACTACAAGACTTTCGAAGAGTTTCCAAAGGCATGTAAGCACACAATTCGACGATGAGTATTTTTACACCCTCAGACAGATGGTCAGTCCGGTAGACCATACAGTGTTAGAAGACATGCTACGAGCATGCGTCCCGGGATCATAAGGGCATTTGGGAAGAGCACTTTACCCTTAGTGGAATTCGCTACAACAAACCGTTATTAGGCGAGTATACGTGATGACACCATACGAGGCATCAGATGGCGCCATGTAGGTCACCACGCTGGGATCGGAGCACGAGTATCGATCGGTCCCGACTGACAGAGACACCTCCGAGAAGGTGAGCTGACACGACAATAAGCCTCACTAGCGACAAGGCCAAAGAGCCATGCAGACAAAGCACACCTTTAGAATTCGAGGTCAGATCACGCCTTCGGCGTGATGCCTAAGAGAGGAGCGTTAGGTTCTACAAGCGTAGGAAGCTTAATACCGAGGTTTATCGCCTTTCGCATACTATGATAGACACTATTGCGCACTGACATGTTATCGCTCAAGATGTCGTGTCCACGAGATACTTCAGCGCTCCACGTTCTAAGATACCCGATCCACCATGTGGATTGGGGATGTGATTGATATTGACATCGACTGACCTTCGAGGGAGGGACCACGTGCATTTTGGATAACCTGTGATCGTGCTTTATACGCAAAGATCGCGGTGCTAGCTGGTGGGTACTATGGCTAAGACTCATAGAATGGGAGGAGTCAACATGAAAGATCGACGCCACACGACGCGCCACCTATCCCTTCTTATTTGCGACGGCCGACGCATAATACATTTAAACGACGAACATATTTACGACGAAGCATTGCATATTCATGTGAGTGATCAGGATTGTCCGTAATTTTGGGACAAAGTTCCTTTTAAGGAGTGGAGAACAAGACCTTTAAATTTCAATTTCAAAACAGAAATCGTAATTTTTAAAAAAATTCAAATTTATTCTCAGGATTTACGACGAACTGGATTTCATCACTGAATCGTCTCGCGAATCTAGCTAATACGTCAATTTCACAAATTCCAAGACAACGCAGCCAGACGCTGGCGCTGTCAGATTTCGTGCCGTAAAACATTCGATGTGACAAAGTCAAGATATAACATGTACCTGCTGTACCATAAGTGACACGAAGAGAGTAAACGATTTAAACTGACGCCGGTATAAATGACGAGCCACAAAACTAAAAAGTTAATGTAACATGATGTCATTTTAATTTGTTTTATAGAAAAAGACAAAACACTACAGCGATTGTCTTCCAATTGAAATACAAGGCAAAACGTGGGTGGAGGCCAAGAGGATGCAGAACCGAAAATTGGAGTTTTAGAGAGAACATCACTTTCTAAATTTTCAGAATTCGACCGTCGAAATCCTTCTACAAGAAGAAGCCTTCTCTACTTATGAGGCTCACGTGCGACTTCGATTTTGCGAGTTTCGTCTAAACTCAGAGAGGCTTATCCTACTCGGCTTACACTTTATTTGGGTTGCTTTATAACGCTTCGATCGACTCGGCGCCTCGAACGCAGGGCCTGACAAGACTAATATAAGACTAACATGTGCCTAAAAGAGAAGGATCCTTATAAATGAAATTACAGACAAAAAAAAAAGTCAGAGATTCTAGAGAATCCTCCTCTTAAAAAAACACTATGTATCATCTTTATAATCAAATCTATGGATATGATTTCTATATCTTGAAAATAGATATAAATTTCCCAATTAATGTTGAACAAATTTTAGCTTAGTATCATGAATTATGATTTCTTTTGTTTGTTTTTTTGTGTGTTTTGATTGGCTAAAATATTTGAGAGATTACCTGGAATCAAAGATATAAATATAGAAAAATTTCAACAATAGAAAGAGGAAACTGCTTCAAGAACTTGCTGCCCTAACCTGCCAAAGGCCCCCCCCCCCCCCCCCCCCCCCCCCCCCCCCCCCCCCCCCCCCCCCCCCCCCCCCCCCCCCCCCCCCCCCCCCCCCCCCCCCCCCCCCCCCCGCATACAGAGTTACGTCTCGACATCGTAACACCCTCTCTTCTTTCGTTTCTTTCTTGCCTTCTCCAACCCTACCCTTTCAAAGCCCCTTTCTAACTTTTGCTAGAAACCAGTCCAAATGTCTTCCAGCAGCACTGCAAAATCTTCATCTTCTACTTCTCATCCTCACAATTATCATTGACAGATGTGTCTTTGAGTTTCAGAGGTGCAGATACTCGCAAGACTTTCACCGATCATCTTTACGACAACTTGGCTGATCAGAGACGACGAACTCGAGAACGGAGGAGACATCGCTGCAGATCCGACAGAGCTTATGGAGGAATCGAGGTTTTATCATTGTTTTCCAAAACCTACGCGATCGAATGGTGCTTGAACCAACCCTGAAGATCACTGAGTGTACGGCGGAAAAGGCATCTAAAGTTTATACCGATCTTCACTATGTACTACCAGAAGTAGAAATCAAGAAGGAAGTTTTAAAGATTCATTTTTTGGAGTAGAAAAATGATCCAGAGAAGCTGGGAAGTTGATCGGAGATTGGGAGATTGCCTGAAGAAAGTGTCTAAGATAAAGGAGTTCCTGTGATGACCAGTAATGATACTTCTTTTCACCTCTTCTTGTGAAATTTCAGCCTATTTTATTTATTTATTGTCGCTAATTACATTCTTAGCTTGTCATATTTCTTGAATTAGAATTTTCTATACATTGGAAGCTTGCTAAAATCCATATAACTATCCAATTTTAGACAACATAGATGTATAATGTATTGTCTCAAAATGTCTAAATTATGAATATGGAAGCATATATTGGCAAAATTAACTTAATGCTTTTATGAAGCATCCCAGAAATTTTCTTCATCAATAAAGGTGTCACTAGATCAGGAAACTTAGATGGCAACTAGAAGCTAGTTTTTGGAAACTTGGCACATTTATAGTTATATTTGCATGTGCTATGATAAAAATTACCGGCTAAATTTCAATTTTCACTTTTTATTCTTACTTCAATTTATGGCTTGGCATAATTATAATGCACTTAAATATTTAGCTTAATAAATTGGTTTGATCTTTTTTTTAGTAATTATTATTACATTCTATTGTTAGATATCAATTTTTTTCCGAGTCTCACGACATCATCCAATTTCCTCCATAGTGATTATATTTTGTAGTACTGATTCTCGTTTCGTGTAATATTGGATGCACATGAGGCAAAGGTTATTCGAGATATACGCCAAGATATCCTAAAAATAGACCGTAAGCCTTTACATGTGGGTGACAACATTGTGGGGAGTGATGTCTATTTAAGAGTTAAAATCACTACTTAAAATGGAGCTTAATGAGGTTCATGGTCGGTATTTATGGAATTGGTGGAATTGGTAAAACTATCATCGCTATGACTATTTTCAATGATATCTCGTCTCAGCTTGATGGTTGCTTGCTTTCTTAGAAATATCGGGCGGAAAGATGAAGATGGTCAACTCGAATTGCAGAAAACACTTCTTCAAGATATCTTGAAAGGTGAGAGGCCGAAATTCAGCAATACTAAAGAAGGAATCAATGTGATAAAGGAAAGACTTTGCTCAAAAAACGTCCTTATTGTTCTTGATGATGTGGTAGATATAGAGCAATTAAAAAACCTAGCCGGTGAAAAGAAGGGTTGGTATGGTAAAAAAAGTAGAATCATTATAACAACTAAAAACACACAATTGCTGAGACAATATGATGTGATGCGAGTTTATAAAGTAGAGGAATTGAATCACAAGAATCTATCGAGCTTTTTAATTGGTGGGCCTTTGCCAAATATTCCTCAACTTGAAGAAGGTTTGGAAAGCTCTTCACAATGTGTCATAGAATATGCTAAAGGCCTCCGATAGCCCTTGAAGTTTTGGGTGGCTTCATTAGGCAACAAGAACAAAGATGAATGAGAAGTAAGATATAAGCCTCGAAAACGCCGATCAAAAAGTCCAAAGTGTTTCTTAAGTGAATTATGAGTTGGAGAATGAGATAAAAACACATTTTTGGATATTGCGTGTTTTTAAAGAGAGGGAGGACAAGGGCTTTGTTTTCAAGAATATTGGGAAGAAGGGCAAAGCATGAAATAAATGTTCTACGCGGAAGATGTCTCATTACTATTTCGAGAAAACAAGTTAACCATGCATGATTTATTGCAACAAATGGGCATCAAAAGTATTAGGTCAAAAATATTCGAAAGATCCTGAAAGAAGTAGGAGTTTGGGATACGAGATGATGTTGTTAATAAGTTAACAAGCAAGAGGTAAGAGCCAATTTATTTTGGTTGAGTGATTATAATAAAATACAATCTACTTGAATTTTTCATCTTTGCCTAACTTAATCTTGTTGTTTTACTTTTAGGGGACTAAAAAGAATTGAAGACTATTTATAGACATCAACTCTACATCAGAAGATGAGAATTTACAACAAAAGTTTTCAAGGATGGAGTAAGCTGAGATTACTCAAAGTCTATAACTAGTTTGGGAATGAGGTGCACCTTCCATGGACCAATTTCCTCTTAGGATTAGCCTTATGTATTGGGATGGATACCCTTTAGAATCGTCTGAGCAAATTTTGATGGAGCGAAACTTGTTGAACTCAATTTAATGTACGGCAGCATAAAAAGCAACTGCGGGAAAGGAATAAAGGTATTATTACCATTGTTCCCGGTTAACTGTTTTTATATTAATTTTGAAGTTTATCAAAAACTATCTACTAAGACATTTTGTTTTGTTGCAGATTCTTGATAAATTGAAAGTCATCAACCTAAGCTATTCAAAGAATCTCATTAAAATTCCAGACTTTTCAACGATGCCATATCTGGTGATTCTAATTCTGGAAGGTTGTATGAAACCACTTAAATATTCATTAATTTCTATTATTATTGGAATTATCAACTAATTTTTTTCTTGAATATAATAGGTTGTACATGCCTTGAGAGTCTTCCAAAGAACTTTCATAAGTTGAAACTTCTTAGAAGTCTCTTGTGATGGTTGCTCAAAGTTGAAGAGTTTCCTGAAATTGGGAATTAACTATGACAAACCTAAGGGAGATTAACTAAGTAAAACGGCCATAACAAGAAGTGCCATCATTGATTGGCGTCTCACGGGCTTGAAGACTTGAATTTAAAGGCTACTTGCAAAGGCTTCTTACTTTAGTCTTCCTGATGGTATTTGTAGTTTGAGCTCTCTTCGAAACCTTAGATTGGATTGGTGTTTGAAACTAAAGGATCTTCCCGAAATGAAGGCTGGTATGAAGAATCTAGAGAGGCTTGATTTGAGTTCAACAGCAATAAAAGAGCTTCCATCATCAATTGGCCATTTGAAAGCTCTTAAACACCTCGATTTGTCATGTTGTGAAAACATTGTGAGTCTTCCAGAAAGTATCTGTGATTTGCGCTCTCTTGAAACTCTCTATCTGCTGGAGTGCTCGGGACTAAAGGGCTTTCCCGAAATCAGGAGTGACATGAAAAAATCTAAAGGTGCTTGATCTCTGATCATTTGGAATCAGAGTTACCATCATCCACAGGGCGTCACTGCTCTTGAACACTTATCTCTCAGTTGCAAACATCTTAGCGTCTCTTGGGAGACTATTTGCAATTGAATACTCTAAAAACTCTCTGTCTACCTGGGTGTTCGGGAGCACAGGAGCTTAAGCTCAAGGGTAGTATGAAAAGTTTGACAACTCTCGATCTGGAATCATCAGGTATAAAGAGCTACCATCATCCATTGGACGTTTGCGTGCTCTTGAGCACTTATACCTGTCAAGTTGCAAAGACCTTGTGAATCTTCCGGAAAGCATTTGTAATCTGAGCTCTCTAAAAACCCTCCATGTCCGTGACTGCTTGAAACTTCATGGATCGAAGCTGGACCTCGGGGGGCTGCAATGCTTAGAGGACCTGCAGTTATCATACATCAGTTGTGAATGGGGTTGTCTATCAGGTTTATGCTCCTTAAGATCTTTGCATTTATCTTGTTGCTCTCTGAAGCATGGAATAATCAAGAGGCACAGCTTTTTCTCCACATTGAAAAGTTTAGTTGTCAATGACTGCAATCTTATGGAAGGAGGAATCCCCAGTGATCTTCAGCACCTGATAAAGATTTCTATAGAGCAGAACCGTCCATTGACGGCACGAGCAGTTCTTCTCGATCGATGTTTGGTCGCCATGAATCAGCAGATGTAGAGACTAATGGGTTTTCTTGCAATAAAAGGAACTCCCCAGAACAGAGCCCTTCAGAGGAGCATCGACATAAAAGATTCAGAGGATCACAAGGCTGATCTCAAGTTTTTGGCTACTTGCATCTGCATTGCTCTCTTTACTGGTAATATCCATCTTCCTTTCACTTTCTACTTTAAATTTGTTTGGTTTCCTAGAGAAAACTTGTGGCGTTTGTTTGTTTTAAGAAAATCGGCCGTTGGCCGAACCGAAAAGTTCTGGGTTCGGGGTTCAGGGAGCTAGATGGTTGGATCGCGATCGAACCGGATTAAGCGGGACAGGTTGACAGGTAAGGCAGGTTGGTTCGATCACAGTTTTAAAACATTGTGTTTTTTTTACTTAATGTTGACCGGAACTTTTGTTCAACTTTTGTTCTGAATAGTGCTTAGTGGGATTAAGTATTTAGTTGTTTGTTTATTTCCAAAAAACCACCTTTTTATTTTTATCGAAATTTTGAGACAATAAATTTTTTAATAAAAATTTAAATATATATATATGATTTTATTTAATTAGTATGAAATTGATCATGAGAGTTTCAGTTTGATTATAAAGTATATGATTTTCTCATATTTGAAGATTTAGTTTTTTAATTGTTTTAATTATTAAGAACTGTTTTTACGTTTTCAAAAGCAAGGAAGTATTAAGGAAAGCATGGAAAGCACATTTGGTTCTTTGTTTTTAATATTCAGAAAAACATAGAAAACAAGAAATTTCAAATTTTCCAAAAAATAACACGTTCTAAAAACAATGATATACTCATGTTTTTAAAACTATTATTAAGAACTATTTTCAAAAATAGGATTATAAATTCACTTATTTGTCTTAGGCCCTGGTGGAGAAAAAGGAGTAAATGTCTGAGTGGACCGGAGCCCGAAGCAGAACAACAGGATTTGCCATTCACTTGTATTCTAGTTCTCAGTTCCGGTAAAAGTACGTATGCACGTTCTTTCCTTCTTTATTTTATAGGTTTTTGTTGCTATTAGTTGCACTAATCACAACACTATCTTCATAAGAAAACCTTTACAGCATCCATTTTTGTATGGATCAATGACTTTTGGTGGAAAAGAGATTAGCATTCAAGTCTAAATCAGATGACAGATTACACATGAATTCATGAATTAAGCAAGGTTTGAGTGTTGGAGTACGATGAAAGGATTTTTATTTTTTTAAATTTTGAAAGCAAAAAAAAAAAAAAAAAAAAAAACTCAAATTATGATGAAAGGATGAAAGGAGTTGATCAAGGGTAAAAAGATACTAATATTAGAAGTCATAATGATGCAGGTTCTCATGGGATTGGAAATGGAATTGGAAGTGATAGCTGCTGCTAGCCTGCTATGAGAGGAACCAAAAAGGCCCATCAATTAATGGTCCTTTGCTTGAATTCAAGCTCTAATTCATGGTCTAACACTATCTTCAAGACATGATTATTAGAGTCCCAATATTCTATAATTAATAAGTTTGTATTCATGTTTATTTTTTTGAAGGGTTTGGCTAAAAAAAGCTCGAGCTTTTCAGTCACTGGATCGGAATATTTCTAGCATCTTTTTTGTGGATCTTATTCCAAAAAATGATAAGAATCGAATCTATGATGTAGAGTTTATATGAAGTTCGGAGAGCTTATTGTAGTTCTTTCACTTTCTTTGAAAAGAAATTTCATTATTTAGAACAAAGAAGACATTATACGAATACGGTCTTAAACATTAAAGGATGATACATCTATGTTAATAGTAAGAATAAACTGTTCAAGGCTTACACGGTTAGTAATCCTAAGATGAATAGAATACATAAGATTTCGGATCTGATGAAGTATGCTGACGAATAAGAATTTAATATGGTTTCTCTGTTTGATCGAATAGCTCATTAATGCGAATCGCTATGAAAACAGCAGTAATTAATTGTGTCGTCTGATAATGCGTCAGCTAGTTATAACTCAAATCGGTAATAACGTGAAAAACAAAAGGAGAGAATAATGAAAAATCATATAGAGTGAATGAAACTATTTTATTGAGAGAGAAAGCCCGGATATGAGTGGATGAACGATGGGAGGGGTGATTTCAGGTCAAGGAAGGTAAAAAAACACCCCTCCTTTTTACCAGGATGAAAAGAAAGAATATAAGGAACTAAAAGGTTTTCAGAGGAGGGGAAGAAAGGTCTCATAATAAGTTTTTCATTTAATTTGACATCGTTGTGTAATTTATACTATTCTTACAATTTGCAAATTTTAGGGAAAAATATTAGAGAATGTTATGAACCATGGAATCTTTGATGCATGAGAATATGAATTTAAGAACATAAAGATAAATAAATCAATGTAAAGATGCACGAGGGTTTTAACATGATTCGGCAAATTATGTCTATATTCATAAATAAGAGATAATCTTTCCACTATTCTTGAAAAACATAGAGTACGAGATTAGAGAATTAAAATATTGCGACGATTAGGAAAAATCCACAACTCTAATAATATAAATGTGTATCTGCCAAATAGAATAACGGCTTTTCTGACATCTCTCATCATGACTTTTTTTCCTCATGATCCAGAATATTTATAGGGATATTTCTAAAAGTTTACTTTATATTCCTAAAAGTTTACCTTATTTTATAAGGAATTATAATATTACAATAAAATAACAATTGGGAAATTCATCTTTTAAAATATTTTTATTAAAAAAAATTAATACAAAGAATTAGGAATTAGAGTCATATTCTAATAAGAAAATTAGATAATTTTCTTCCCTTTATATGTTAATTTTTTATACTATTATCACACATGATTTAGAAAAATGGAAGCAATTCTAATTTTCAAAAAAAAAAAAAAAAGATCTTTACGGTTTAAAAAACTAACCTTAAGGTTTTGGAATTTAATTTAAATGTTAAAAAATTCACTTGATACCTTTGGGAGTCTTGAGATCCATGATCTTCTACCAAATGACTTGCGACACTTCTTTGGTAAACAGGAAATGAGAGTGGAGTTTATAGCTTTGTTTCTTTATATATTGAAAGACAAAAAGATATCATAACTCTTAACTCTTAATACAATTCAGTTTATAAATCCATATGGGTTTTTTCGATATTTATTTATTTTGCATATCATGTTATAGTATTTTGTTTTTTTTTTTGTAAGGATTCGAAGCGAGAAACTTTCGATACCTCATCTAAATCCTTTTTATCTATTTGAGTCCAAATCTGAAGAGTACAACTTCCCAAATGGATTTTTTAAAAGAATAATTTTATTGATTCTAATATGCAATAGATCGATAAATCCAAGATATAAATTACTAAAAATCATAAATGATGAAACAATATCCAAGTTAATAGCATAATAAATTGATAAAAATCCTACAAATTTGATTTTGAAGATATAGTAGCCCCAGAATATCATGACTCACGATTTTAGATATCTTATGACCGTAATTTGATATCTTTGATTGATGAGTCGTTTTACTGTTTAATTATAACTGCAACGAATAAGCGTCGTAATAAGCGATAAAAAGCGTCGCGTCGTAGAGTTGATGACGGATCAAACGTTACGATAAAACGACGACAACATGGAAAACAAGATAAGACTTGAATATTTGTGGAAGAACCGTTTTATTGAGCAAGAAAATGAAAAAAATGAGATATAGATGAGTGATTTCAAGTCAAGAATAACGAAAAAAACACCTCTCATTATTTGAGGAAAAAGGGGTTAGTAAATAACAAAATGAGAGAAAATGAGGGAAAGGATGGCTAGGGTTTTAACTCCATATGGATTTGAATCATTTAATTTAGTTGGAATTGAGTCCTAATTTATCAATTAATCTAACAAGACCTAATTACAATATATGTGCAAAAATCTAAATATTTTTCATACAGAAATATGATAGAAATGGGGATAGGATTACGTAAATGTAGCTAGCATTGCTTGAGTAATATCGATTTAACCCTTGAGTTTTTTTCGGTCCATAGGTGCCCCAGACGTTTAGTGTTATAAATTCCGTTAAATGCTTTGTCTTGGATTCTGGCTTTTATATAGATTGACAAGCTGCTATTTAAAGCGACAGCGTATCGGGCGCGCGTGGGTGGTTACCGTTTATTAATAAGTATATATGAGGCTGGGATGATATGAGAACTTGAGCATTCTAATAGTAAAGAAAAGATGCTTATTGGTCGAAAAAGTGCTAGGGATTAAGTGAACATCTGATAAGTTAGGCATTTATAAATAATTTCGAGGTTGAGAATTATATACCAATATGTCATATTCATTTAAAAATATTATTTTTTAGCTATAGTGTAATTAATATTATTTTATTTTTGAGAAAAAATATTTTAAATATAATATTATAAAATTACCGTTTTATCCAAGTAGCAAAGGTATAACTTATGAGTAGAGTTTAATTCTTTTCATTGATCCAGCAATCGTTTTCTTGCTTTTAGTTATTTAAACTAGTTTTTTTTTTTTTTTTTAAATAGTTTTAACGAAATAAATTTTGGAAAACGTTTCCAGAATCTCTTTTATGCCATTTTTATAGAATAAAAATAAATTTAATATTTTGAGACGTTGGGGGATGAGCCGGGAAATGTCCGTCGGAAACAGATGCGCATTACCGCCATTGTAATCGAACATGACTTCGTCGCAGGTATTCTTTCCAGATTAAGGCTGTGAATGTGATTTGGAAAATAGTGATTTGTTTGGCCATTTTTCTCCAAATTTATGATTTGCTGCAATTTTTTGAATTTTTCTTAAATTTTATCAGTTACTGCAATTATGTGTTTGGGTTTTTAATTATGTGATTTAGATTTAGGGAAGTGAATACTGAGTTATTTTCTCTTTTTCTCTTCTTGAATCGTCAAAAATAGCCGAATGTTGTTCCTCACTTCAGTGACCTATCGATGAGCATAGGATCGGCAACACCGAAAAGGAAAAATCTTTGATTTGATTAACAAGGATTGGGAAATGTTTTTAATTTTTCTTCAATTTATCAGTTACTGCAATTGTGTGTTTGGGTTTTTAATTATGAATGATAGAATGTTGTGAATGCTGAGTTCTTTTCTCTTTTTCCCTTCTTGAATTGTAAAAAAATAGCTCGAATGTTGTTCCTCACTTCAGTGACCTATCGATGAACATAGGATCGGCAATACCGAAAAGGAAAAATTTTTGATTTGATTAACAATTATTGGGAATAAGGAGTATTTTCCACATGATAGTGTTAATTTGACAAAAAAAATGTGTTAAGATGGTCAAATTGCAGACTACAATGGGTTAGCATGAGGATGTTGAAGCTTATTCAACAAGAAAGAGTAAGGGCATGTTTGGTTTTTGTTTTTGGAAACTGTTTTGTTGAAAAGCGAGAATCGAAAAATAACGAGGGAGAGCCGTTTGGTTACGATTTTTTTATTTGAAAACACTAAATTCAGAAAACAAACAGTTTGTGTTTTCAAAAACTGTTCTCCAGAACAATTTTCAAAAACAGTAACCAAATAGACCTTAATTAACTTTTCTATCAACTCATTGAGGAAAGCTGATAAAAAATTGCAACTTAAAGAGATGGAAGTACACCTATTATTATTTTATATACCTCTCTTTTCTGTTTGTTTTGAGTAATACTGTTGTATTGATGCTCACAAACTTAGCATTGACGTCAGAGACAGTGAATTAGCAATGAAAAATGACACTTCGTTTTGGCAATGAACTCTGTAGCTAGCTGAAGGTGATGAACTCCACAGAACTGAATATATGTTATTGAAATTGTCTATTTTATGTCACCGGTTTCAGTTCTCTTGCGCATATTGTCTTGTGTTCTTTTTAAATTCTTGAATTGGGAAGGCTGAAGAATAATTCTTCATTCTTTACAGAATACTAGTCAAGAAGTATTTTAAAAGTGACAAACTGATCGAACCTCATGCTATTTTTACATTAAACGTAATCTGGAATTTCCTTTGGATCTTTTGCTTAAGTTAAATCATTGATATTAAATTCCTCTGGTTTTTATGTTTGTTTAGACTGTTCTATTAAATAATATTCCTAATTTACATTTGCATTTTTTTTGTACAGATTTTGTTCAACTGCAGTTTTAGGACTTGGATCTTAGTGTTCTGAAGGTAGGTACCATTACCCACTTACTGAATTATTTTATAGAGCCATTGGAAATTTAATACTTTTTCTATAATTTGGATTGAATTTGTATTGAATTTCCTGATTGGCTCTTGAAGTAAATATGATCATTTAGGAATTTACGATTCATTATGTTTTACGTTGTTCTTTCATAATACTTGAGTTCTTGCTATTTCTTTCAGGTCAAGGATAAGCGGTTGGTAGATGGGTGATGCGAAGACCTACAGGCTTCTTTAATATGTATTCCTTCCACATTTCTTGATTGAAGATGGCCTGCGCAATCAAATATTTCTAGGCTGCATTTGGAACTGGAGAAGTACTAAGGAAGAAAATGATTTTCTCATGTTTGGTTCCACAGTGGAAATCTATGAAAGAAAATCAAATATAATCAAAATTCCTCAAAATTTTACATTTTTTTTTAAATTTCTTAGTTCTTATATGATAGAGAGAAACAAATAAAATGTGTTTGAATAAAACAGATATAATTAATTTATTAAGTTTAAACCTATTTTTTATTTTCCTCAAAATTCTCTTTCCTCTCTATTTTCCTTACTATTTTCTTTCCATAGTACTTTCTAGGGTTCAACGAATGCAAGTAAGGTTTGTAGCCATGCTCAGGCCTTTGATATTTTATTTTGGGACGCATTTTGCTAAAAAAGTTAATGATTTCTAATGCCAAGTGAGTCTTGATTCCATGCATGCATATATTACTTTGAAAAAGAGAGTTACTGGGTGACCATCGCGTCGACCCCATAAGAAATTGTGGAGTGGTACTTAAGCTTGAGAGGTTCTCCCACCTATCTGGCTGGTCTTTTGGGTTAGGCTCTCTTATTGGGCTTGGATACCTATCTTTGGTGCTTTCATTAAAAGCTGGTGCGTAGCGGGAAAAGGCTACTTGGAAAGACTGGTGCCTTTGAGAGGTCGAGTGAAAGCCATCCGAGTGGCTGGATTTGCAAACGTGGCTCCTCTAAGATGGACCTATCACATACCCTTTTAACTCATTAAGAAAAGGACCTTTCCCTTATTACATGTTATAGCATGGCACTCCCAGCTTTCCAAGATTAAAAATGATTATTTTTCTTTGTGCATATCATAGAGGGATGACATTAGAGAAGCTATTCGAGCATGGAAGACCATTTTAATTATCTTTCTTCATTGAGAAAGCATTGGTGAAAATACCGGATCTTAAATCATATCAATTTTAAATGCCTAAATATATATATATATATACCACATATATATATATATATATATATTTAGATACGACCATGAGGTGTCATGAAACGGACCATGCACACATAAAGGCTCCCTTTTAATACTGAAATATTTTTGTGGTCCATATTGGCAAGTAGAGAACATATTTGTGTTGCTTTTATGAATGTTGCATGCATTGTATGTTACCTATGATTTTCTCCATATAAGTATTACTAGAAATGGGTGTATAAGCGTAGCCTGGAACAGATGATGTAGGAAAAATGAACATGGAAGAGGAAACAAAGCTGTCTTATATGATAAAGCTGGAGAAGGCGAGAATTTACTCTGCGGGACCAAGTCGAAAGCTCTTCTCCTTGGCCTTGAGCTAAGAAGCGAGGGTAAATGCTTCCTAGCTATGACAGTGGAATGTTTATACAAATTGACTTGGAAAAATGTTTATGGAATTGAGAAAAACCAACTCATTTGGGTTCTAGTAGCAAAGATCTTTTTTTTTAATCGTGGTAATGTTGAAAGTCCCATCGGTGAACAGGTCAGATTGAAGTGAATATATATGGGAGGAACCTTCCTCTTTACTATAAGACCTTTGCGGGAGATGAAAGGGTCGAATTAATGCGGATCACGGTGGAGGAGGCTTCACACTTATCATCCTTTGGAAGGACTGAAAAAGAAAAGAAAAAACATAACCTTTTGTGTGAGAAGTGTTGAAAGTCCACATTGATAAGAGTATACAAAGGAACGAAATCCCTCTAACTCACCCATACCAGGCAGACAAAAAATTCACTAAAGAATCACTGTTATCAACATTATACAATTTTGTCCACAACCACGAAGTACACAAAAAAGTAACTTTCATTTTGTGAGTAGTGGGATGTTAACTAGACAAATGTTAACTAGACAAATGTTTATAGAAGTGGTCCAGCACTGCTAATGCCCTTATCAGATGCTATACTTATGCTGATTGAAGTAATCCATACTCACAATTACCTTTCCATTGTTATTTGGTTATTAACACTGATACTTGAGGTTGCAATATATTAGATTTATTAAACTTTTGTGATTCATTGCTGAAAAAAATATCATATAAGACTGCACACACAACAAAGCACATATTATCTCATAGTAGTTATTCATTTCATTTTGGGTGCCTCATAGTTGGGGGGAATGATGTAAAATATTATTTCACTATGCACAACTTGTAATTTTATACATTAGTTTAGATCTGTAGTCCTTATATCAGGTATTCAGATTTAGGCTTTTACATTATGTATGAAATCTACATGCATCAAAACATGAAAAAGGAAAAAAAAAATATACTATGAAGGGAAAACAAATCATTTGATCCCAAGAGTCATTAGGTTGAGATATCCAAGAGCCCCATAGCCTCCTCTAGGAGAGGTAATGTTAGGACTATCTGTTGGGATTATGTCTTCCTTTTGAAACTGTCTTCATTGCGAGAAAAGAAGCTGCTCACTGCCATACTCCACCAAACCTCTGAGAATAATGGTCTTGTGCAGGCCAACAAGCAAGTAGTCGTAATCTGTATCCCCTTTTTCCCCGACAAACACCACCATCTTAGAAAGGTCGATTCCCCACCTAACTGAAAGATACCTACAGAAGACATGAATAGAGAGAGTTATTTGTGTCTTTTATGTGTGCCATATGTATAGGAAAAAGATCTTACCTTAGTGCTTGGGCCCTTGATGCATATAAGGGTACCACATTCAACCTCGATGTTGCATGTGTATAGACAATGTTACCTTGAAATCCTCTCATCCGCATCCTTTAGCATGAAGTCGTCAATTTTCGAGTTAATATTCATTTATTCAAAATAGCATCAAGCAGTGCATACAGCCTCTACTTTTTTTTTGTTCACAGAAATGGTAGCAACATTCTTACCTTAGCTCCTGGTTTCACTGTGTAAGAGTAGCACCTGGAACTACACAGTCCTGTATATTCCACAATGTCATCCTCAGCCCCTCCTTCTCCCCGAGCAAGCCTCATCACAATTGATCTAACATTCTCACCAGGCCATCGATACTCAACGTGGGCTTCGTACTCCAAATCAGCTTCCAAATCCTTCCATGGATAGTAAATCTCGCTCCCGCTATTACAAACCAATGCATCAATCTCTTCTAAGTTCACTTGGTAACGTGTTAACTTCTCTATTATCTCCTGTAAGCTCAAACCAGTCAACAATACAAATCCTATTCGGCCTGAACCTGAGCTTGTAGATTTCATCACATTTTTTACAACTGCTGGTAATCTCTCTGTGCAGTCTCCATTGCCATCATAACAATCTGCTGCTATTACAAATAGTCCTTGCCTTCTGCCTGGATGATAGCTAGCACTAGAACTGCCATTAGAGGAAGCGATACGGGTCAGAGTTTCGATGAGTTTCTTCTGTCTAGTTGCTGCATCAAGCTCTCCATTAAGCTTGAAGTCTCCATCAACAGAAACCTTTAGAGAAAGGTCTTCTACACCCTTAGGGAGTCACTCATGGGTTCTTCAATACTAGGTATGATCCTGAGATGGGTATTGGGGTGGTGGTTCGGCAATGCTCGACATGGGATAAATAGTTACGACAGTGTTCTGGCCAAAAAAGCGAAAACCGGTGGATGTTCTTTAGCGTTTTTCAGCTCAAACCATAAGTTCTTGTCCGGCAAGGAGCTTTAGGGGCATCTGCTATGCCTTTCTGGTCATCTTGGATCAACAAGGAGGCCATTGTTGAGTGCTGGTGGATTAGAGTCCCTTTTTTAGATTTTTTTAAAAAAAAGTATGTGAAAGCTATTGAAGGTCCAATATATAAATTCTAATGACCACGGTTAAGGATGAGATAAGCAAAATCCCACATGGTTGCTTGCCCTTAAGCACGACAAACTCTCTAAAAGCCCGAGCTTTTAGAGATTTGGATTAATATGAATATCATGCTTCATACCTTTCCTCACGTGCATGCGGCCCCATACCCGTGCACATGGAGAGTCAGAGTCCATTATGGACTTTCAAATCAATAAATGGGGAACAAATATTCAAATTTGCAAGGAGGGGGTTCAAACATAGGACCTTCCACCAAACCAAGCTCTGATACCATGTTAAACGATCAACTCTCCTAAAAGCTAGATTTTGATTTAATATGAATATCATGTTTTACATTACCCATCCTAGTCTAAAATTTACCTTGATAATATCCACAGGCCCACCATTTTTTGTAGCAACAACAGGTAAACCATAATTTCTTTGAAGGCAAGAAATAGGTGAGAATAGCAATTAGGAATTCATTATCATTCTTCATATAGAAAACCTTATGTAGTTCAGAATGTTTAGATTCATCATGATTTAAGCTAACTTTAAGCGTGGAGAAACAAAGATGTACCTACATGAGTGTGAGACCAAATGGCTCCCACGGGCGGGTGATAAAGACTCCCTTCAAGAGAAACCACGCCCACGAAGTGTTCTTGGTAGAGGTTGTATATTACGTGAAAGAACAAGAAGGTTAGGCATGAAAACCATGAATAGGAACTTAGAAGTAGTGATATGTGGGTTTGGTTTATACAAATAACAAGCGAAGCGGAGTGGTGCATTTATTTTCAGTGGCATGGTAAGGTTAACTGAACCATGCTTACCCCTTGGTGTTGTTGCTATTGACTTAAAGTGGCTTAACTGAGCATTTACATATAAAGATGATGGACCTTAGCTCTCAGCTATCTTCTCCATCAACTCATACTAAAAACTTTTAGCTAACCATTTCCAACATCATTAATCAAGACTTCTAAATAACTCTATTTTGTGCCCTAGTCATCACCTTGGTTTTAGCAGCCAGCCTATATATCTCAGGAACTTCAGACTGTTTGTGATGCTTAGGATATGCCACTTGACCGTACAAATCATACTTGTCTATGAACTTAAGCACTGTTGTAAGAACAACTGAGCTGCTGTTTGACATTTCTTCTATATCATCTCTGTTACCTAGAATCAATGTCTGCAGAAACAAGACCCAATCAGCAAGAAATTCAGCTCAGAATGGATGTTGAAATTGTATTTATTTATTTTTTAATCATGAGAAAAATCTCAGAAATGCAAATTTTTACACCAGGATTGGCTTGAAGCTCACCGAGAGTGTTTGTCAGCACTCTCCAAATGCCTTGGCAGTGGTGACATTTTTCTTAGGATCTGGCCGGGATAATGCAAGTATCATGGGCTTGTGTGGATTTGTGAAAAACCGCATAATCTGCATCATGCACAATTGGATAATTTCTCTTATAGTTCAAGGTCGGGTGTAAACAAGTCAAGCTATTTTAGCTCGACTCGTAGAGTACTCAAATTCAACTCGGAGTTAATCAAGTCGAGCTTAAGCTCGAGTAGTTCGAGTAGCTTGGTGAATCGAGTTCGGTATATCCATAATACTTGACTATTTCATGACCATCGAGCTTTACTATTTTATTAATCAGTCGGGTTGGTCGGTCGAGTTTAATTTCATAATTATTTACTAATTTTTTTCAATGGATTTGAGCTTTATCAAGTCAAGTTCCAATAACTTGACTATTTTTCGAGTCAAGTTCCGAACATCTAAAACATAGCTAGATCAAGCTCGAGTCAAGTTTGAGCTTGGCTATATATCACGACTTCGATTACCCTAATTCAGGTAAAATAAATAATAACAAAGCATAAAATAAATAAAAATAAGCCACACCCAAATCTTGCACACCTCGGGCCAGTTGGAGGTAGATGCCTTTTGTTTTGAGTTTTGTTAAACATTAAGGACTTAAGATCAGATCACCTTGAGATCTTGCATTTTAACATAGGCGAAGTCGTTTGGTGGAATAACTTGTCAGTACCATTTGGTTAGGATTAGTTTGTGATTACGAAGGTTATTGACTACGATTATGCCATTTTAGTGCTCATTTTTCTTCACCTTGAAGCCTGATTAGGTGTGGTTGGTTTTGTTATTTTAGGTGTTGGAAGTCCCGCATCGGTTGGACATGGTCCAATTGAAATGGATATAAGGCCTTTTAGTAGGAGATGAAAGAGGTTCTAAAATTTAACATGGTATCAGAGCCGACCAAGTGTCTAGATCACAGTGGAGGAGGTTCCACATTTATCATTCTCTCGAAGGACTAGAGGAAAGAAAAAAAAAACCCAATCTCCGTGTGAGGGAGAGTGTTGGAAATCCCACATCAATTGGACATGGTCTAAAGTGAATATATATGGAGGAACGTTCCTCCCTCTATAAGGCCTTTTAGCAGGAGATGAAATGGGTTCTAAAATTTTAACATGGTATCTTAGCCGGTTAGGTTTCTATATCACAGCGAAGGAGGCTTCTGCACTATCATCTTTTTGGAAGGCGGTTAAAAAACCGACCTTTCATCGAGAAGAAGTGTTGGAAGTCCCACATCGACTAGACATGATCCAATTGAAGTGAATATATATGTAAAGAGAATCTCCTTACCACCATCCTAGGCATGTTCCTTCCAAAGCAACTCCCTCCTCGTCGTCTCCTAACCCGAAGCTTCCTCTCCAACTGGAGATCGAACCCATCGTACAGCTCCCATTGCTCTTCGATCTCTTGCCTTGTACTAGTAACAACCATTTCAGCTGCATCCAACCCCATCTCCTCAGCCCTCGATCCTCCCTCCCATAATCTTGTAGAAATTAAATTTATGTCCCTCCCTTGATAGCCTCCCTTGTTTAAATTAGCTGCTCAAATTTGTTCCTACCTAATGAATGTCAGTTGACCTATATGACACATTACTTGCCCGGATAAGTTCGTTGCTACCTCCAGGCATCAACATAGTGACCATGAACATAGGCCATGTGAAGCTCCTGCGTCTCCTTCTTCGCCCAAAGCTCTCCCTAGTTAAGATAGGGCCTTAGAGAGGCCCAATCATCTTACCTATATATTTGATGGTTAAATTTTCATTCTTCCTACTCGCCTCCAACTAATAAAAGAAACAAATCTCAATAAAAATTGTAAAATTAACCTCTTTCATTCAAATCCAATTTTAAAATTAACATTTTTCATTAAAATCTAAACACAAGTAAAAAAGAAAAACTTCCGAACAAAAAAAGACTCTTAGGAATATAGTGATAATGTGAGGATAAGACAAAATGACCCAGTTTAGTTATCTTGAGGATTTATTTTTATACTTTTAAGGCTTTTAAAATTCCTTTTCCAAGAGGTTAGTTTTGAAAATAATTTTTGTTTATGTTTCATTTAAATCAATTTCTCTTTTTTTACCCCGGATTATTTTGCTTCGTTCCCACATTATTACTAAATGTTTAAGGGAATTTTTATTATAAAAATGTGTTTTTTTATACATGTATTTGCATTTCAACAAAAATATTAGTTTTAAAGTCGAATTTGTTTAGTTTAAGCAGGTTATCCTAAAAAAATTGATTGGCAAGGGTAAGAAAGTCATTTTGGCATCCACAGAGTCAGACCCTTCTTTACTTTCTAACCCTTTCCCTAATCCTTCCCTTTTCTTCCAAAGCTCCTTTCTAACTTTTTGCTAGAAACCAGTCCAGAAATGTCTTCCAACAGCACCTTAAAATCTTCATCTTCTACTTCTAATCATCACAGTTATCATTACGATGTGTTCTTGAGTTTCAGAGGTGCAGGATACTACTTAAGACTCACCTGATCATCTTCACGACAACTTGGTTGCCCATGGAATTCACACTTTCAGGAAGACGAAGAACTCGAGACGGAGAGACATCGCTGCAGATCTCGACAGAGCTATGGAGGAATCGAGGTTTTTATCATTGTTTTCTTTCTCAAAAAACTTCACAGCGACTTCCAAATGATTGTAGTTTGAACTCCTGAAGATCACTGAGTGTATGGCGGAAAAGGGATCTGAAGTTATACCGATCTTCTACCATGTGGAGCCCAGAGATGTAGGAAATCGAGAAGGAAGTTTTAAAGATGCATTTTCGGAGCATAGAAATAGAAGTCTGCTGAAGGGAGATTGGGAGTGTATGCCTTGAAGTTGATCAACTTGGTACGCTCTACTAGGGTTTACGCCATTTCTCCTCCATCTCCTTGGCGGCACTGTAACTCTCTGGTTCGTCTCTTCCACTCCTTTTCTCTTCTCCTGTTTGTTTCTCCAGAAAATACATTAATAGCCGCCTGCTGTGGATAAAACATTTTTGCTGGATGTGATGATCTTGTTTGAAGCATGAATGGATTAGTCATGATGTTGTGCGATGGGGCATTGGAGCTATTATTTCTCTTTCTCGGATCTATTTCTTCGCCATTGGCGTTGTCTCTGATTATGATTTTTTCTTCGTTTTTCATTTGTAATATTTATTTTTCTTTTTCTTGTTTTTGCTCAATCTTACTGATTGTGGTCAGCTTTATCGCTTGAGAAAGTAAAACCAGAAATCCCTATATTCTGAATATGTTTCATCATTTTCACAAAGCTGAGGAAATTTTGTTGACGTAGTTGATTGATCTAAGCGTTGTTAAAATTGGAAATTGGGTAACGGGAAAAAGATAGTGGATTAATTCAACCGATCTGTAAGTTATTTCCTTTTTATTTCCTGCAATTTCTCTGGAAGCGAACAGGGGAATAAGGGAATATGGATGCATGGATGGCTGCGCCCCTAACATTGTTTTGGACTATTTGGCGTGAAAGAAATAACATTGCTTTTGAAAATAGGGAGTTTTAAAACGAAGGATGAAGACCTTGTCTCGCTATGTGGTATTGAAGTGCAGCACGAATATGTACGACTAATGAGTCTAGATCTTTAATTGATTTTGACTTGGTTGGGGTGTAGGAAGTGAGGGGTGTTGGTTTTTCTTGTTTTCCTTGTTCCCCTTTGAGGGTCCCTTACTTGTGGGCCTTCATTGGGTCTTCTTTGGTTTTTAATAAATTGCTTTTACTCATCAAAAAAAAAAAAATGGATGCGTGGAATTCCTTTTGTTTTTGTAGATTCTTCTGTGTTATTTGATTTGTAAACGGATATTTGTAACTTCCAGATAGGGTGAGTGGTTTATCTCATTAATCATAGGTTTGACAGGTAAGTAATGACTAAGAATAACAATGTTGTCCCTAATGGGCACTTCAAGAAGCACTGGCAGAACTATGTCAAGACCTGGTTCAACCAACCTGCCCGCAAGACCTGCAGAAGAATTGGTATGTGCGTTTTCTCTTCTAGGTTAACATGCCCATTTCTTATCATTGAGTTTCTACTTTGTGGTTGATTTGAATGGAGTGGGCATAAAATTTGTGGGTTTGTGCTGCACTTGTCTCATGCTTTTGTCCAAATCCAGCAGTAAATGGGCTCTGTGATTTGTGGTTCATGTTTGATTTTGTCTGTCTTTTTATGGGTTGAATATTTGTACCATGTAATGTTGTCTTAACTGAGCTTATCGGTTTTCCTATGAAACCATCTCCAGCTAGACAGAAGAAAGCTGTGAAAATTTTCCCTCACCCTACTGCTGGACCACTCCGCCCACTTGTTCATGACAAACTTTGAAATACAACATGAAAGTCAGAGCTGGCAGGGGATTCTCTCTGGAAGAGCTCAAGGTGGGAACATTTCTAGATGATCATTTTGCTTATGCTGATGTTAATAAATGTTTACATTTCTGAAATGTTTTTTTCAATCTGGACTCTCTTGAATGTGGATTATTGTGCATGTAATGTATGCACTTCTTGATGTGTGTTTTGCGGATCTGATTCACTGTAGTTTTTTTCCATTGACATGCCCTTTTGTAGTGTTCAGTGGCAGAGCCAGGAATGTTGTCTAGGAGGAACACATCCAAACTCCTCCCGGGCCCTTTTATTTTTGAAGGACATCCTAGTTGCTATTGTAAATTTCATTCATTGATTCATTTTAAGATGGCAGCTGTAGCATACGTCTTGCTGGATATTTCTGAATTTGTTTAAACTCTAATTGTTGTTATCTTCCTTTTTGTTCTTGTTCTTTTGCTATGATAATTTGTTTAAGTATGTACTTTATTGATAACCAGGCAGCAGGCATCCCAAAGAAACTTGCTCCAACTATCGGCATATCGGTTGATCACCGCCAAAAGAACCGTTCTCTAGAAAGCCTTCAGGCAAATGTCCAGCGGTTGAAGACATACAAGGCCAAATTGGTTGTCTTCCCAAGACGTGCCCGCAAAGCCAAGGTCATTTTAACTAGATGAAATGCATTTTTATTAAACGAAAGCTGCTATTCATTCCTGTATGCTAAAATCATGTTGTTGCTCTCTTTCTGTTCCAGGCTGGTGATTCTACTCCTGAGGAGCTGGCAACAGCCACTCAAGTCGAAGGCCTGTTGTGCTTGAGAAGCCAACTGTGGAGCTTGTGAAGATCACAGATGAAATGAAATCATTCAAGGCATATAACAAGCTCCCGAGGCTGCGACGCCATGTTGAGGTGGATGCTGAAGGGAGAAAAATGCAGATCAAAGAAGAGAAGTTGATCGGAGATTGGGGAGATTGCCTTGAAGAAGTGTCTAGCTGAAGGGAGTTCCTGTGGATGACCAGTACTTCTTTTCCTCTTCTTGAGAAATTTCAGCCTATTTTATTTATTTATTGTGCAACTACAAGCTTAGCTTGTTATATTTCTTGAATTAGAATTTTCTATACATTGGAGCTTTACTTTAAAATCCATATAACAATCCAATTTTAGACAACATAGATGTATAATGTATTGTCCTCAAAATGTGTAAAGAATTATGAATATGGAAGCATATATTTGGCAAGTCTTCTTAATCTTTTATGGAAGCATCCCAGAAATTTTCTTCCATTAATAAAGGTGTCTGAATCAAGGAAACTTAGATGGCAAACTAGAAGCTAGCTTGAAACTTTGGCACATTTATAGTTATATTTGCATGTGCTATGATAAAAATTATCGGCTAAATTTCAATTTTCACTTTTTTTCTTACTTCAATTTATGGCTTGGCATAATTATAATGCACTTAAATATTTAGCTTAATAAATTGCTTAAATCTTTTTTTTTAGTAATCATTATTACATTCTATTGTTAAATATCAATTTTTTTTTCCCTATGAGTCTCACGACTTCATCAAATTTCCTCCATATTGATTATATTTTGTAGTACTCATTCTCGTTTTAGGTGTATTGACAAACATGAGGCAAAAGGTTATTCGAGATATACGTGAGAATTATATCCTTAAAAATTGAAGCGTCAAAGCCTTTACATGTGGGTGACAACATTGTGGGAGTGGATGTTCATTTGAAGAGGTTAAAATCACTACTTAAAATGGAGCTTGATGAGGTTCACATGGTTGGTATTTATGGAATTGGTGGAATTGGTAAAACTACCATTGCTATGACTATTTACAATGATATCTCGTCTTAGTTTGATGGTTGTTGCTTTCTTAGAAATATCGGGCGGAAAGATGAAGGTAATTCATTTCGGGTGCGGAAAACACTTCTTGAAGATATGCGGAAAGGTGAGAAGTAGAATTGACAATACTAGAGAAGGAATCAATGTGATAAAGGAAAGACTTTTAACTCCTGAAAAAATCCCTTATTGTTCTTGATGATGTGGTAGATATAGAGCAATTAAAAAACTTGGCCGGTGAAAAGAAGGGTTGGTACGGTAAAAAAAGTAGAATCATTATAACAACTAAAAACACACAATTGCTGAGACAATATGATGTGATGCGAATTTATAAAGTAGAGAAATTGAATCATGAGAATCTGCGAGGCTTTTAATTGAGGTGGGCCTTTAAGCGAAAATATTCCCCAACTTGAAGAAGGTTTGGAAAGCCTTTCACAATGTGTCATAGGAATATGCTAAAAGACATGAGTAGCCCTTGAAGTTTTGGGTGGCTTTCTATTAGGCAACAAGAACAAAGATGAATGGAGAAGTGTGTTACATAAGCTCGGCTTCAGATCAAAAAGAGTCCAAAGTGTTCTTAGAGTAAGTTATGATAGGTTGGAGAATGAGATAAAGTACATTTTGGATTGCGTGGTTTTTAAAGGGGAGGGACAAGGACTTTTTGTTTCGAATATTGGGAAGAAGGGCCAAAGCATGAAATAAATGTTCTCTGCCAGGAGATGTCTCATTCTTGTTAAACAAGTTATACATGCATGATTTATTTAAACAAATGGGGCATGAGAATTATTAGATCAAAATATTGAAAGATCTAGAGAGAGTAGTCGATTTTGGGATCCAAATGATGTTGTTAATAAGTTAACAAGCAAAGAGGTAGAGCCAAATTTATTTTGGTTAAGTGATTGCTCATCGATACAATCTACTTAATTTTCATGTAAGCTAACTTATTCTTGTTGTTTACTTTTAGGGGACTAAAAGAATTGAAGGACTATTTATAGACATCAACTCTACATCAAGAAAGATGAAATTTACAACAAAAAGTTTTCAAAAGGATGAGTAAAGGCGAAGTTACTCGAAATCATAGCTGGTTTGGGAATGAGGTGCACCTTCCCATGGACTTAAATTTTCCCTCACCAGAGTCAACTTATATGTATTGGGACGGATACCCTTTAGAATCATATAGGCAAATTTTGATAGACGAGCTTGTTGAACTGATTTAATGTATGCGACATAAAGCAACTCTGGGAAAGGAATAAGGTATTATTATCATTGTTCAGTTAACATTTTTTATATTAATTTTGAAGTTTATCAAAAACTATCTACTAAGACATTTTTTTGTTGTTGCAGATTCTTGATAAATTGAAAGTCATCAACCTTAGCTATTCAAAGAATCTCATTGAAATTCCAGACTTTTCAACGATGCCATATTTGGTGATTCAATCACGGAAGGTTGTATGAAACCAATTAAATATTTGGTAATTTCTATTATTGGGTTATGAGCTTTTTTTTTTTCTTGAATATAATAGGTTGTACATGCCTTGAGGGTCTTCAAAAGAATTTTCATAGTTGAAACTGTAGAAGTCTCTTGTGTGATGTGGTTGCTCAAAGTTGAAGAGTTTTCGGGAAATTTGGAGTAATGACAAACCTAAGGAGATTAACTTAGGTAAAATGGCCATAACGAAGTACCATCATTGATTAAGGCGTCTCATAGACTGAAGACTTGAATTTAAACTACTTGCAAAGCATTTGCTAGTCTTCCTGATTTGTAGTTTGAGATCTCTTCGAGAAACCTTAGATTGGATTGGTGTTTGAAACTAAAGGACCTTCGAAATGAAGGGTGAGTATGAAGAATCTAGAGAAACTGATTTGAGGTTCAGCAGTGGGGAAGCTCCATCCTCAATTGACCCCGTTTGAAAGCTCTTAAGCACCTCGATTTATCTGTTGTGAAGACCTTGTGAGGTCTTCGGAAAGCATCGTAATTTGCGCTCTCATGAGACTCTCTATCTGTGGAGTGCTCAGGGACTGAGGGCTTTCCGTCGGGAGTGACATGAAAACTCACAAGGAATTCTTGATCTAAATCAACGGGAATCAAAGAGTTACCATCATCCCTGGGATGTCTGCCTACTCTTGAACACTTGTATCTGTCAAGTTGCTAAAAACTCTGATACACACAGGTGTTCAAGGGCGAGAATTTCAATCAAGGAGTAATGTGAAAAGTTTGACAACTCTCGATGCGGAATCATCGGGTATAAGAGCTACCATCATCCATTGGACGTTTGCGTGCTCTTGAGCACTATACACAATCAATTTACCCAAAGACCTTGTGAATCTTAGGAAAAGCATTTGTGTCCCGAGCTCTCTAAAAACCCTCCATGTCGAATTATTGCGAAACTTCATGGATCAGCTAGACCTCGGGTACGCAATGCTAGAGGACTGCGGTTATCATACATCGATTGTGAATGGGGTTGTCTGTCGAGTTTATGCTCCTTAAGATCTTTGCATTTATCTTGTTGCTCTCTACGAGCATGGAATAATCAAG
>JAEQBH010005386.1:0-102195 GCA_016808115.1 Tetrastigma voinierianum | reverse complement strand
AAACTTAAGTTTATCGCTCTAAGTTAGAGCACAACTAAATACTTATAAAAATGTCCATGTGATCGATATAATTTTGGTTAGTTAGGAATAGCCATAGCATCTTTAATTAATTAAAATTATTATTTATTAAGTTAAGATCACATAAAGAATGAGATAAACTTGTAATTAATTATGCTTTTAATATAATAAAATTTATCCCACGTGAAATTTTGTTATATTTATATAATTAATTAAGATGAGATGCCGCATTATTTTCTTATAATTTTACCCACATGAATTATAAAATTGGTACATACTTGATAGTTTTATCTTTTACGACAGAAATGCAAACTATATAGTAGTTCGAACCTTAAAACATTAAGTGGTACTTGTGTGGACTATACATGTCTAGGAAAGTCCTGACAAAAGGGTGATAAGAGCCTTAAGGCTAGTGGTTATTAAGAGGGACCGTTGTGACCCCTCCACTTACCTGAGGACTTTCCTAGTGTATATAAATGCATGTACTTATTCGTTTCCTAGGTTACTGTTCACCCATCAAAATTAAATAATTTGGAATTTCTATCATGTTAGCTATAACTAATTAAATAAAGATTTTGCCTTTTCGGGCCTTACGTGTGTAATCTTTTATTAAATTACATATAGTTTTAGTGCATGTTTACCATTGGTAACATGCAATTAGTGATATAAGCCTCAAATCTAACATAAGCTTTTGGACTTTTTACAGTATCTCAACCTACTAGTTACACCGATATGCACCTAGACATTCCGTAATCTCATGTGACAAACTATAAAATATGAAAAGAAAGGATTCTCCTTCATTTAGGTATATGGACATCGGGACATGCATTATGAAATTGAATCCACTCAAAAGTGATGTGAAGAAAAGCACAACAACTGAAGTTGCGCTATTTGAGCAATGGGAGAGATCCAATCGACTTAGTGTAATGCTCATTAAGACAAAAATCACTACTTGTATTAGGGGTTCCAGCTGAGCACATGATAAGGTCCAAGATTTACAAGTTTCATTGGCAAACAATCTGGCCACTTCAGACAAAGCTCGGGAAAGTACCTAATAATGAAGTTCTCCACTGTGATCACAAGCTGCTATGTGCATGAGCACATCATGCACGACATCGTGAGCTCAACTTAAGAAACTCCCATAGATATGTCGAAGTCCTTCCTAGTGCACTTTTATTCGAACACTATTCTCATCAATACTGCCTTTTTTAAGATCTCTATATAATACACATAAGGACAAATGGTCCATCAATGAATTAATATCCATGTTCAACAGTTAAGAGAGCTCGTGATGGAATCAAAAGTGCGATGTTGGCTGGCAACTTTTGGGAAGGAACAAAAGGAATGACACATCTCGACTTACACTTCTAGATCAAATCAGAAAGGGAAAGGTAGAATAAATTTTCACCCTGCTTTCACATCAAGAAGGAAAATAAAGTGTTTCTTTTGTAAAAGGAAGGGACATGTGAAGATTGTCCCAATTCAAGAAGTGCCTGGCAATAGTAAAGGTAATTCATCATCCTTTGTTAGTTATAACTAATATGGTTAATGCTAATATTAACACCCGGTGGATTTTCTGATTCCCGTTCTACAATCCATAATAAAACTCTTTTTGCGTTGTATGCAAACCTATGAAGCTGCAGCGAGCGCTACATCTTATCAGCAACAAGATGGGCTCACATGCAGAAGACGTGGATACAAAAATGCTAACACTAAGCAATGACTTTGTTTTAGCTTTGAAAAGACCTTTATGTACCAAGTTTCTTAAGAAACTCGGATTTCTGTTTCTAGATTTGTTCCATTAGGTTTTTCTTTTACTTTTCAAGACAATGTATTTAACTTATTTTATAAATCAAATCTATATTGGAATGTATTTTAGAATATTGTCCATATAGGAATTTCTTTACATAATGAATACACTAATAATGTTCATATTGGGCAAGAGGTGTGCAATATTAATGAGGATCTTTCATGTTATGGCATCGAGATTAGGTCACATCTCCATAAATAGAATTACTAGGTGTGATGGAGTACTTAGTACTTTAGATTAATATATATCGATCTTGAGACTTGTGTGGCCTGCATTAAGGGAAAGCAGACAAACAAGTCTAAGAAGAATGCCAATAGGAGTTCAAACATATTAGAAATCATACATACCAACATATGTTGTCCAGATATGGATATGCCTGGTAAAAAAATATTTTATCACTTTCATTGATGACTACTGACAGGTCGCTAGCGTGAGTGTGTAAAATTAGTGGGAAAACGCGAAACCGTAAGGTGCGCATATGCGCTGCCGACAGTGCAGTAGCTAGTCATGTCGCCCTCAAGAGAAGCGTGTTGACTCTTAACAAAGGATTTCGACAATATTTGGATTCAATCCTAAAGCAAATTACTTAATTAAATTACTAGAATTACAAAATTCAAAATTGAATGTAAATAATTATATATCAATGATGAGAAACTTGGTGTTTTATCGTCTCCTACCACACTTGATGGATTTCAATTCAATTAAGGACTTATTGAAGTATTCATATGAGTTATGTTGGCGGGTTGATCTTTCCTACAATATATTCCTCTTCTCGAGATATATTTGCCTATCTCTCCGCAAGGATGGTAGCATCTCGCTCAACCCTTAACTCCGAATCACTGAATGTGTGCAACCCTAGGTACACACTCAAGTAGCCCCTGAATATCTCTATTCTTCGACTACCCAAGTGTTGCTTTAACCATGTCCCTAGAAGTCATCTTCTCTCGATCTCAAACTCCTAGCTTTAGCATGTCATGGTTGGCCAGACAATAACATGTAATTAAATCCAAAATTAAAGCAAACATATGAACTCATATTAATATTCAAATAAGTCAAAACTAAAAATCAATCCATCAAACTGTGGTTAGGGTTGACAAAACCCTAGAGAAAAGAATTAGTTCATCATATTATTCATTACAGATTGAAGAATTCAAATCATGAAGTAGGCCTGAAACAAGAACTATGAAAAATTTGTCTTTGATCTTCCCAACTGCCTCTATTGATCTCCTCTCGCTATATCTCCTTCTTCGTCGATCCATCCTCCCCCCTTCCTTTCTCACTAAAATTTTCCATTTTATACCTCGAGACGCGAGCCCAACAATGGCTTAGAAAATTAGGAAGCCTCAAGGGAGGGTCCCGTTTTTTGGTGCGGACTCAATATGCTGCGGGCATTCGAGGTCTCCCAATCTTTTTTTATCTCCGGGGTTCGTCATGAACAGTGGTCCTTCGGGCCGCGGCGAAGAGCCACGCCCGCGGCAAAGGTAGATTCAAGGTCTATCGCAGCACCCACCGTCCGGGCCTTTATCATTTCGCTATGTTTTGTTTTGTCTTTAGCTGCCCGTTTTTTCCAACATCGCCATATTCTATAGAACAATATAATATGAGGGATTAGCATAATATTAATGAAAATGATTGTGAATCATGCAATTGAACTATAAAGAAAACCGAATCTCAACTGAATGCATTTACGATTCACTTCCCGATCACCCCAAACTTAGCTTCTTCCTTGTCCCTACAAGCGGATAGTCTCTAACTAGCACACAAGAATCAACTACGCCATTACATCGACGACACGGGTTAAGCACACACGACAACAGCTGAGTCCATGCACCCGCCTACATACCAGCCAAGGTCTCAGTTTGTTCGACTATCAAGGACCCGTATTATTAGTCCTTGCAACTAAACCCGCCCAACCCCTCCTTTTGTAGCGTCAACAGTCCTTCTTAAAAATAATCTACGCAATCGAGGTGTGGATCTCCAATGTATGGGACATTGACTTCAATACTCCTCTCCCAAACTGGAATTTAACTCGTTGAATGACTTAGCATAAAAGGCTGAGAACGTTAATTTGTTATTCACTTCATCTAGCCATAAGCAATGTCTAACAGAATTGAAAAGTGCTAGTGCCAAAAAATTTTGAGTAAGGGTTCCTATAGCAGGGATCCATTGATGACTCCTTACCGCTTATACACCTGCATCCACCCTCGAATCCCACCTCGAACACTAGCCCAAACCTCGAGGTCCCAGATCGCGGAAATCGGTCCCAACTCTCCTGGTCCCATGCAGCGTGTGCGTTGAAGTTCACTCGGCTCCCGCCAACTGGCTCAGTGGCATTAGACTTGAAAACCTCGAACTCGTGCCTCCGGGAATTCCAATCGTTAATCCACTTATTTCAACCCCAAGCCCTTTTTTTTTTTTTTTTTTTAACATCGGGCTCAAGATCCTTTATGACGCAGAACCCGCCACTTTAGTGTTAAACTTTCCTGAAGAAAGTCGTATAATTTGCACAGAGCTCAGAGTCAGTGGGCATGCTCGGGATCTTGCATGCATAGGTGTGTGTGTGTGAGTTATTTGGTACTGGATGTCTCATCATGAAACAAGCATGGTCATCCTCAACTTCATACAATGCAGTCCCTTTCGTCTACCAACCTCGGGGTCCTTATGTCATTGAACACTGGTTTTCTGACACATCGCGACCCGCTTACGCCACTCATGATTAACAAAGGTAAGTACGGCGATACTCACTACTAACATTGTGAATCGTCAGATTATAATGTCAGCATGGGGATCAGGGCTTGGTCCCTAAACAAACTAACATAAATCAAGCATGAACAAGAGTGACACCAAAAACAAATAAATAAAGAAAAATGAGGCCTAAAATAGAAAAAAATATATATATATATATATATATATATATATATATATATATATATATATATATATATATATATATATATATATATATAGTGAAGATAAACTAAGGTGACAATAAACTAAAGAAAACTAATGTGACAATAAACTAAATCAAAATACTGTCAAACCTAACCTAAAATACTAAGGCATAAAAACTATTATCCCACACACACCCATACCCCAAACTTGAGAACCTGACAGTTGTCCTCACTTGGCAAAAAAAAGAAAGTAAAGCAAAAATGGTAAAGAGATATCGTCTCAAAAAATCACTACGGTAGAAGTGAAATGAGGAAGCTGGCTAATCCACTTAGCCGATCTAGTCTCTAGCTGGCACGGATGGCAGCCATCTCAGCCTTAATGGAGTCCATGTCCCCGCTCTCTCGTGGCAACCCGGCGCCTTTAGACTCATCCCAATAGCGCCGGCGGTGCGGGTGCATGATCCGGTCGGCTAAGGATCGGGTCCGGGCCAAAAGGGGACCTTAGGGTCGCCGTCCACTAGGTCGCCAGGCCGGGCGTGGCTAATGATGTCCTCGCCTGGCCTTTATTCGACTGTTCGGCCTCGAATTTCGGGCCTCTAGGCAATGGAACGGGAAGGCGCCGCGGCACCTGCTCGGAATCCGGGGCCACGACCTCACCAAACTGCAGATACCGTGATCGAGGCTGGCAGATCTCCAAAACGTAAACGCCCCGAGAGTCGACTGGCCAACCCCGCCTCAATGACCATCCCGATGTCGAATCAAACCCTCGGGTCATGCTGGCTTTCATGAGGATCGCCTCTCGTCCTTTTCAGGATCGCATCGCGATGCAGTGAAGGTTTAATCTAACACATAGAAATTATTCAAACCTTCTCGCCAAGGCGTGAGCGCATCTAAAATGTGGCAGGAAATCGTTGGTCAACGGGTGGCGTCTATTACTCCTCGGGTTCTCGCGTGATTTCCCTCATCGTTTCGGGGTTTGTTCATAATAATGCCCTGCATTTTCACTGGCTGCCCTCCCGCAACCGACAGATCTAGTTGATGGTCTGTGCTCCGGCTCCACCACCTACCCTGCATAAACACAATGGTGCCAACCTCAGCAAGCAAGCCGAGTGGAACTCTCATATGATCGAGACCACTCCGGGGGTCGAGGGAGCACACAGGGTTTGCCATCCTCTGTTTAGGATGGTGAAGTTGAAGAATGCGTTGGATGTAGGAAAACCCCACTCCGGAACGAATGAATGGTTGCAAAATAACTCATGGTAGAGCTGCTCGACCTCCTGAGAGATGAATCTGGCTACGGTCGTCCTGGAGTGAGGTGCCGCCCGTGACGCTGGAGCCAGAGGTGTCGCTTGGTCGATGAATTTGGGAGCCATAATAGTCGCTGGCCATTAGAAATCAAGAAAGAAAAAACGCACACCAGACAAGAGCATGAGACGAAAGGGCATACAAAAATGTATGAGGAAAATGGACAAATTTCGCGGGGGTATTCCTGTGGCTTCGAATATGAGTCGCTTCTCGGCCATTAACGAAGCCCCATCACGTGGCGTAAAGAGATTCGATGCGACGAAGGCAGAGCCTCGCAGCGGCGGACCCAAGAGATGACTTCAAGATTGTTCTCCTCCCCAGAATAAGGTGAGCGCTTCGCAGTCGCGATCGTAGTGCTGGCCGAGATCAGTTTTGCCTCCACCCTCTAATCGCGTACAACCGTAAAGTTTGGGAAATTGTGTTTTTACCCTCTGCCTTTAAGACTCACCTATCTATTAAAAATAAGCACAGGTAGAACGCCCAAAACAAAAATTTTACCATAAAGCAGTCTAAAGGAATGGAAGTCATACAAGTTTAGGGAAAAAGAAAATCTCACAATTCTTGGGTTACCTCCCAAGAAGCGTTATGTTTAACGTCGTTAGCTCAACATTCTTGCAGCTCACAGAACCAAGACTGGGGAAAGAACTGAGTTGTTGGTGATTTGCTCCACCGCTATCTTTCTCTCGCTGTGCTCTAGAGCTGAACCCCGCTCTCAATATGGAATGCTCCTCCAAAGTACGGCAGCCAAACTGAAGGCACTTTGAACTCGTTCTTTCTTCCGATGCAAAGATTCAACTCCTCCATAGGGGAATACTTGCACTACTGTGAACAGACCTGACCCGGTGCAAACTCTCTCCTCATAATATGTTTGGCATGCCACGCTTTTGTCTTTTCCTTATAGATCCGAGCATTTTCATAAGCTTCATTGCGAAACTCATCTAATTCATCGAGCTGCAGCAATCGCTTCGACTACTTTGCTATCCATGTTCAACCGTCTAGTCACCCAATATGCTCTATGTTCCACCTCCACCCCAAGCAAGTGACATGCTTTCCCATAGACTAGTCAAAATGGGGAGCACAACACCAGAGGGGTCTTAAAGGCTGTCCCGTACGCCAGTGCATCATCGATCTTCTCTCACCCGGCCTTTCGAGCTATCGATCGTTTCTTTCATAATGGATCTTAATTCATCGATTTAACACTCCTACCGTCCATTCGCCGTGATACGTGAGTAGTTCGAAGTGTCTCACACCATATTTTTTGGGTGTGGACTTTATCAACTGGGCCTTATTGCAAAAATGAGTACCACCATCTGTGATCAATGCTCGTGGAGTGCCGAATCGAGTAAATATATGGCTACGAAAGAATTTGACTACCACACTGGCATCATTGGTGCATGTCGGTATTGCCTCTACACATTTTGAGACGTAGTCTACAACCAGGAGGATATACATGTGACTGAATGAAGAGGGGAATGGTCCCATGAAGTCCATTCCCCATAAGTCAAACAATTCAACTTCTGTAATCAGCTCATGGGATTCATCCATTTGAAATACATCTATCCTTTTGCACCTATCACGCATGGCTGCAAAATGATGAGCATCCTTGAATAAGGTAGGCCAATAGAAACCGATTAGAGTACCCTTTTTGTTGTTGTTCTTCTGCTCCAAAATGCCCCCACTACATGGTAAGGTGTGGTGGCAATGACTCGAAAATACTACCCATTTCTTCTTCCTAAGACGCATCTCCTTATCACTTGATCTAAGACAATGTTTGTATAAAATAGCTCCTCCTAGTAGTAAGGTTTCAACTATGCAAAGAACTTCTTTTCATAGAAGCAAACTCTAGAGGAATCACTTTGGCCACTAAGTAGCGTTCACATAGTCAACAAACCATGGAACCTAGTCAGAGGTCTCAATCGCCAAGAGCCGCCATTCTGGGGAAATTCTCTAACTCCGCACTTCTGTCCCTCGCCCTCTAATCATGAAAAACGGTCCTCGACTAAGTTCTCTTATTCCCTTCTTATCTTTTATCTCTAAGTCAAACTCTCGCAACAGAGTAAATTTTAACAGATGTCCCTGCTTTGCATTTTTTTGTCAATAGGTAAATTTAATGGTCAGAGTGGTCGCTGTGCACGATCACCTTAGTTGCTAATCAAGAGGGCCTAAATTTATCAAAGGCGAAAACAATGGCCAATAGCTCTTTTTCTGTGGTGGCATAATTCAGTTGAGCATCATTCAAAGTTCGACTAGAATAGTGGATGACCTGAAATATCCTTTCTTTTTTCTGCCCCAACACTGCTCCGATCGCATAGTCACTGGAGTCACACATTAGTTCGAACGAGAGGTCCCAATCTAGTGCTACAACTATGGGAGCTGATACCAGTTTATCTTTCAGAACTGAGAAAGCTTGCAAGCATTGTTCATCAAAAACAAATGGTGTCTCCTGAACTAGCAGACTGGATAATGGTTTTGCAATCCGAGAGAAATCTTTAATGAACCGCCGATAGAACCCTACGTGTCCTAGAAAACTTCTTATGCCCTTCACAAATGATGGTGGAGGTAATTTCATTGCCTCAATTTTAGCTCCTACAACCTCTATTCCTCGCTTAAAATCCAAGGGCTACACGATGCCCTCAGATTCATAAAGTGGCACTTTTCCCAATTCAGCACAAGATTGGTTTCTTCACACCTAACAAGCACTACTCTAAAGTTTTCTAGACAATCGTCAAAGGAACTCCCCAATACTGAAAAGTCGTCCATGAACACCTCAATTGTCTTTTCAACCATATCTGAGAATATGGTCATCATACAACGCTGAAATGTGCCTGGTGCGTTACACAGCCCGAACGGCATTCGCCTGAATGCAAACGCATTCATATGTGCACGGAATGTTGTCTTCTCCCCGGTCTTCAGGGCTACATGAGCGATTGCACCCTAATACCCATCCAAGAAGCAAAGTAATATTCATGTTCCTCGCTAACCTATCCAATGATCTTATCCAAAAACGATATGAAAATGGTCTTTTTGAGTACCTTTATTCGGGCCCAAGAATGATACAACCTCCATCCCGGATCAAGCTCGAAGGCAACAAGGTATTATCTTCTGTTTTGATCACTGTTGTTCCTCCTTTCTTGGGTATTACCTGTACTAGACTTACCCATGCACTGGCTTCGAGATGATATATAACCCTGCAGATCCAGCCACTTTAGTACTCGCGACAACCTCTTCATACTAGATTCAAATTCCATAAATAGAATTTGATATTATGAACACAATAATAACTTTGCAATCATGGCAGAGATAAAACCAATCTGTATCCCATGATTCTTATTACTTAATATGTGAATTATCCTTCTTTCTCTATTTCACTATAGATGCTGCCAAAACACATCGGTACAGAAAAGCCCCTTACATAAGCATACTCATAATGAGTTGTAATGGATTTTGCTCCCCACCTCAAGTGGTCATTTAGAAGATAGGTATCAAGGCCTGAGCAAAGCCACCTTGTTCATAGTACTTCCTTCCATTAGGTTCGGCGCAGTTCATCCAGCCATACTGTCACCCTCTTCACCTCAATTTCTCTTAAATCACTGCACTGTGCTAACCTCCAAAGGGTTATGGGACCACTTTGGCTGGGACACTATACCCTCTACTAGTCTCTACTAAGAAGCATGCATCACTCGTTGGTGTCTCATGGCTCTAGAATACATTGGGCTGAAGGACTTTACCATCTTCAGACTCTTAATTTCACTCTCCTTTCCTCGCACATCATCATTACCCCGCCAACACTAGAAATGGCCTACCTAATATGATAGGTATTTCTTTATCTTCTTCCATATCCAGAACAATGAAATCTTCCGGAAAGATGAACTTGTCCACTTTGACCGTGATCGCTCTTCTATCACCCCCCTCCCCCTCGGGGGTGTTCTGTGTTGACTCCATCTCGCTAATCCAGAGTGTGACCGCTGGTCGGCGAGCCACCTAATCCCACCGGCCCGACAGATAGCAAAGATGAGGTCGATACTTCGTTCCCAAATCACACAAGGCCTTTCTTGTAAGATGGAATTTCCAATTGTGCACAAGATAGTAAAATTGTTCGGGTCTTTCACTTTATGGCGCTTTCACTTATAGAGCGGCACTACACTCCTCAAGAAGGTTTACTATCTCGTCCGATGCCTTCTTTCGGATGATTTCCTTCTTGGCGAATCAGATAATCACATCTCGCCAGCCGCATCGTGATAAACGAAATAAGTTTATATGTAGTTTCTTGAACACTTCCGTAAATCCTATGAATTGGGTTTGTCCAATTTGATTTTCCTTCTTCAGCGCTGAGGGTACAATCGATAGTGGGTTCACCCTCGTGTGGTCGAATTCTCACACTTCATTTCTTTTCACCCAACTTTTTCTCGATGGGGTTGTTCTACTAGCTCGCCTCTGGCCGTCAGGTCGGGATTACTTTCCCGTCTCTACTCTCCCTATCACCGGTGGTCGCCTTTGGTACATAGTTCTTTCACTCTTTAATGTGACAGTTTTACATGTTCATTACCTTTCTTTTCCCTGGGTTCACTTCGTAATTACTCCCAGAATGCTCCCCACTCCGCTCCATCAATACCGCATTCGGGCCCATTTTGTACCCTCTAAGTTTCTCGCCAGCTTCGCTTAATTGTTCAATCAGGTTCCAGAGTTCTCGCAAATTCGCCTTAGTCTCATTCATAAAGGCAAGGTGCGAGGTGAATATTCTCAGGTGGTGTTGCTTCTCGGCCCGCTTTTTCTCAGGCGTTCATCTTACTGGGTGGGTGGCATGTTATTCGACCATTCCTCCATCCATGGGCCATAGTTCGATAGTTCTCGACTACCACTGGCCTCTCCATCCCTAGCCTTGACCTCATTCCCACTGTATCTCTGCTCTGACATGCATTGGCTCCATACGCCTCGGGCAGCAGTCGATTCCTCGCTTAATCTCACATACAGGGCCGTCTACTATCATCCCATTCGACCGACACTCCATAGTACCCAAGTTGTCCACCAAGATCTGCCAAATTTCCCACAAATTATTCAATAGCATTTTACTATACCTTGTTGCTTCTCGCAAATTGCCTAGTTAACTCGTGGTGACACTGCTCGCTAGGGGTTTCTAGGTGCCAATCTATCTCTTAAATGCTGATTATATTAGGTAATTGTGATATTCCAAGATCTCATAGGCTCGATCTCGTGGTTTCATCGCTGTACCCTCCCAAATGGCACTCAATAAATGATTGTTCTACTTGAGTCGCTAGGATCGTTGTAGAACGTGTGATGCACCCGCATCCACTTAGTTAATCATGATATGGACATCTCCTCACAGCCTCACAAATCTTCCAAGCCTCGCCAGATTCTCCTCAAATTGTCTAAATGTATTAATTTATCGCACTAATTTGTTATTTTCGAGGGTGGGAAAATTTTGGTTAGAAATTTCTGCACCAAGTCATTCCATGAGGACGGGAGTCTGTGAGGTCAAGAATCAACCGAAGTAACCCACAATATGACAACGGAAATAAACATAGCTTTCTGAGAGCCTGCTACTCCATTATACTTAAACGTATCGCGCACTTCACAAAGTCGGGCCAACAAGATTCGGATTCTCACTAGGTAGCCCAGTTGAATTGTATATTGCTGAGCATCTACACAATTACTTCCTTTAACTCAAAGTTGTTCGCTTATGTGGATCGTCAGATAGCTAACTCGAACAACTGCTTATGGCAAGGAAAATCCTCAAGGAGCATATGGGATTATCGCCACGGCGCGCAGTACTGATTTATAGTTTCGCCCATTCTATTCCACCCGCGGGTTCATCCCTATCATGAATCTATCTCGCTTCTACTGATGCTACATGATTTTAGGTCGAAGCCACGCGGTCATTGACTGACGCCGTCGCTCTGCCGCATCGAACGCGCCCCGATCTGTTCAGATACACTCTAAACACATTCCCCGAAATCATGATGAGATCGAAACCAAATCACAAAGCACTTCCATGCAAGAAGGAGAACACTTAAACCGTGAATAAAAGTAAAAAGAAATGATCACAGTCGAAAGAGCTAAAAAATAAACAAAATGAAAATAATATCGGATCCAAAGTACTATTCATGGCACGCTTGTCAATATCAACACTAAATCCCTTCCACGCACCCGCCAAAATCCTGATGCATCACGCGAAAATTAGGTGGGAATGCAACCCCGCAAAAGTAAGTATATTATCGCCGAGCCGACGAGTGTGGGTGGGTTAGTCGGGCGTCGCTCTCTAAGAGAAGCGCGTTGATCATCGACAACATTTCACAATATTTGATCTAATCCTAAAGCAAATTACGACTAAATTACTAGAATTCAACAAAAACTAAATCGATTTATTGGAATTATACTGATAGATGTATAACCCTTGTGTGGTTTTACCTGCCTCCTACCACACTTCATGGATGTCAATTCATTAAGGACTTATCAAGTATTCATATGAGTTAGTGTCATGTTGATCTTCCTACAAGATATTCCTCTCGAGATATATTTGTCTATCTCACCCAAAGGATGTATCAGATTCAGCCTCAACCCCTCGACCGTAAACGCTCAAATGTGTAAACCCCAAGGCACACTTGCGCCTGAATATCTCTACTGGCTGACGACTAAGTGTTGCTTCTTTAACTATGAACTCCTAGAAGTCACCTTCTCGATCTCAAACTCCAAATTCTTTAGCATGTCACGGTTGGCCAGACAATAACATGTAATTAAATCCATAATTAAAGCAAACATATGAACTCATATTAATATTTAAATAAGTCAAAATTGAAAATCAATCCATCAAATTGTGGTTAAATGTGATAAACCCTAGAGAAAAGAATTAGTTCATTTGCTATTATTCATTACAGATTGAAGAATTAATCATGAAGTAGGTTGAGGGGAAGTTAACATAAAATCCGTCTTCGCGATCTTTCCCAATCCGCTCCTATCGATCTCCCTCCGCCTCGTATCTCCTTCTTCGTCGATCCAATCCCCTTTCAAATTAAAATCTTCCATTTTATACCTCACGAGACGCGAGCCCATCAATGGCTTAGAAAAATTAGGTTCGCGAGTTCCCATTTGGAAAAGGACCCGCTTACGCCGTGGAGAAGGTGGCTTCACAGCACGAATCCGAGGCCCTCAAATTTTATCTTCTGCCCACTCGCGCGAAGAGCTACGCCCATGGGCAAGCAGCTACACTCGGCGGCGGTTGTAGATTCGCCGCGCCGGCCAATAACACTTGAGGCCGTTCAGCTTTTTGTCATTTCGGCTTCTATTTTGTTTTTCTCTGTTTTTTAGTCATCTGCTGGTTTCAACATCGCTATTCTAGAATATAATATGAGGGATTAGCGTAATATTAATGGAAAATGACTATGAATCATGCAATTGAACTATAAAAGAAATACCGAGAATTAACGTGAAATGCATGGCTGTCACCCTCGATCAATTAATACTTCCTACTATGATATGTACTTGCTTTACAACAGTATGAAGCATTGGATGCCTTCAAAGTCTTTAAGGCTGAAGTTGAGAACCAATGCGGGAACAAATAAAAATAGTGAGATCTGATAGAGGTGGTGAATACTATGGTAGGTACACTGAGAATGGACAAGCACCTAGTCCTTTTGCAAAGTTTCTTCAAGAGCATAGGATAGTTGCCCAACACATTATGCCTGGTTCTCCTGACTCAAAAATGGTATAGGTAAAGAAGTGAAATTGAACTTTTTAGTGGGATTATGAAGTGAGTATGCTTAGCAACTCCAATCTTCTAGCCAGGATCAATGATTTTAAGACGACATAAATAGATATTAAACCGTTTCCAACTAAGGTCGGGTCCCAAAGACACTTTTTGAATTATAGAAAAATTCCGAAACCAAGTCATGCACGCTGGGGTTGTCCATCCAAGTATGAATATATAATCCACATGAGAAGAAATTAGACCTACAGACAATTTAGTGGTTTCTTTATCGCTGCCAATTAAAAGAGTTATAGATTTTACCGCCCATCTCATTCGACTAGGGATCAGGAATCGAGGAACGCCAAGTTTCTTTGAAATGACATGCATGATCAAGTGGAGGATCGATTCAGAGATTTAATCATGTTCACGACATATAGAAACTCCTCAACCTTCCACGCCATATGATAGATTGGTTATAGTTCATACACTCCCGTTCCAATTAGTGTTGAATAACCAATCATTGAAGTTCCAATAAGTAAATGAGAACCTTCTAGGATCAACAAGTTCAAGAATTACTACAATCTTTGAACAAATAGTTAAACCACAAGCTCCTCATTAAAGAAGATGTTCAACATTAAGGCGATTCACTCATTAAAGGAAGTCACATTCCTAGTGATTACATAATGTATTTATAAGAAATCGATATTGAGCGAAATGATCCTCGAAACATTTTCATGCCTTAAGTTGTAAGAGTCTAATTTATGGTATAATGCTATGAAGGATGAGTTAGATTCCATAATGAGTACCTAAGTATGGGATCTTGTAGCTGTCTCCTCAAGGGCAAAGGCCATTAATGTAAATGGGTCTATAAGACCAAAAGAGACTCAATAGGTAACATTGGAAAGATATAAGGTGAGACTTGCTGCTATGGGATTCACCCAAAAAGTAAGTGAATCAATTACAAGGAGACCTTTTCCTCAGATTCAAGAAAGACTCTCTCTTTCATATTATTTTGCATTACTAGTTGGTATTTCGACCTTTGAAAGGTGCAAATAAATGGATATGAGAAAACTAAGATTTCTTAACTATGATCTGTAAGAGGAGGTTCTTTCTGTAGGAAGGTGAGCATTTGGTTTGGTGTTTTCAAGAATCCATATACGGTTTGAAAAAAGCCTCCCATCAATGGTATTACAAATTCTATGGAGTAATTACTTCATTTGGTTTCGTTGAAAACCCCATAGATCAATGTATATACCAAAAGGTCAATAGAAGTAAAACTTGTTTCCTTGTTTTATACATGGATGACGTTTTACTTGCAACCAATGATAAGGGAATGATGCATGGAATGAAACAATTCCTCTCCAAAAACTTTGATATGAAAGATATGGGTGAGGCATCGTATGTCATTGGCATTAAGATCCATAGAGATAGATCTCGCAGTATTTTAGGTCTATCATAGGAAACCTATATTAACAAAGTTTTGGAAAGATTTCAAATGAAGGATTTTTCACCTAGTGTTGCTCCCATTATGAAGGGCGATAAGTTAAGTCTAAATCAATGCTCGTAATTGATTTAAAAGGAATCCATGAAGAATATTCCATATGCTTCAACAAATGCGCTTTTACGTATGCTCTCGCTCAGACAAGACCTAATATTGTATATGCACTGAGTGTTAGTGGCCATATCAGCAATCCGTATGGACCAAATGGAGAGCCGCCGCAAGAAAGCCGCGAGGTGTCTAAAAGGAACTGAAGATTATATGCTTACGTGATAGACAGACGCACAATCTTGATCCGTCAATATTCTCGATGCAGATTTATTACCGTGGTTGATTCAGAATCAACACCGGGTACATTTTCATCATGGCTACGGAGTTTGCTTAAAGAAGTGTCAAACAAACTTGATTGCCACTTCTACCATGGAAGTTGAATTTGCCTCTTATTTTGAGGCTGGCCCCACAAGGTGTGTATGGCTTCAAGAGTTTCATTTATGCCTAGAGTTGGGTGGATTCTATTTCTAGGCCATCGAGATTGTTTGCGACAACTCAACTCAAAATGTTCTTGCTAAGAATAACAAGAATGTGAGTCGGCAAACATCACATCAAATACTTAACCATTAGAGTAGTATGTTATGAAAAGCAAGTCACACATATTAGTACCGATTGATGATAGTTGATTATTTGAATAAAGGCATGCCACCCATGAATTCAAGTATCATGTGTGTGTATGCATTAGGATTGTTTCCTCTTTGTAAATGTATATATACATTTAGTTCATGAAATTCTTATACATACATTTATTTTCTCATTTTCATATGCACTTAATTCATTTGAGAAAGTATATTTCATTTGGACCTAGAATAAACATAGGGTTTATTCATTAAGTTTTTGTTACCACAATATAATTAAGAAGCAAATGCATTGTGATACATAGCTGATAATATCTGTCATTGGAGGACTTATCTCTATGATTCATGTATTTTGTTAACTCAAAGGTTTTATTAATGATTGCACCCTTAGTGGAGAATGTAAGGTTTTATAAGATTTGAATGGTGCAACCTTTCTTGAAAAGCTTAACTTTTGAAACTTTGAAATTTGAAAGTTTAAAGTGGTAACCTTTCAGAAGCAACACATTTGTAGTTCTGATGGAAGAACTACTATATAAAGGGATCCTCTCTTACAACTCTATTACATAAAAAAAAACATTCATTCTTTGATAATTCCATTAATTCGGTGATACAAGTTGGTCCTTTGTGATCCAGATTCAGGCTTTCAAAAAATCAATGACTGGAGGTATGTAAGATCCTATTTCTTTTCATGTTTCCATATTAGAAACATGTTTAAGATGACGTATATGAAACTATCATGAAACTTACTTGAGATCAAACACAATAAAAGTTCGTGGATTTCCAGTAAGATCATAACTGGTTTGGCCTTTGTTTAGTAGAGATCAACATTGATATATTTTTTTTTTTTCACTTTTTTTCAATTCCAAGAATATGGTATAACCTTTTAATCTCCTTCCCCATTTTTGTTTGTAAGGGTTTGATATACTAATATGAATATTAATAATATGAAAACACTAAATATAGGAATGATGAGTGCAGATAGAGGAGAAAAGAGAATAATGAATTCTTAATCCTATATTTTCCTTTTCAATTTGGAATCAGAGTTTTTTATATGAAAACTACTTATAGATTAGGTGAATGCGAGAATTCTGAGTAAGCAACCACAAACAAGGTCATCATGCCCCGAATTCTACAGAAGTCATTTGAACTACGTGCCTTCACAAATGTCATCACCTCCCTTTGGTATAAGGGGATTAAAGGGAAAGTAATTTCAAGTGCCAAAGATCACAAATTGTAATTACTAATTTATTATTTTGTTTCTTTATTTTTTTATTTTTTTATTTTTTGTTTCCTTTTATTTACAAGAGAAGAAAATATTAAAGTTTTGCATTCCTTTTCATTGTAGAGATAGTTATGGTAATGATCAAGATGAAGATTTTTGAAAAATTGATGTACAAGACAAGTCAAGGACTTTGATTATGAAAATCAACAACATAAAAAAGATCAAAGAGTATCAACAACAATTTGGAAAAATCATGCATCATTAGAAGATAAAGACTTCTAGATATAGTCGCTTTTATGATAAAACACATAATAATAATATTTTATTTTGTTCTATAGTTTTAATATACTATTATTCTATTGTTATAGATTACTTATGTTATGATTTACAGGCCATTTTATTTTTGATTTTTTAATGTTTTATAATAACATTTTCCCCATTATATTTATTGAATTAGCTCAAATAGTAAAGAATATATATATATATATATATATATATATATATATAAAGTGATGCATTTTAAAGACAAAATAAATTTGTTAGTAAAAGATTTGCTCTATGAAATGAATTTTTTAAGATTAATATTTAATAACCCTAAAGCCAAATTGTTTTTTCAGAAGCGAAATTTTTATTATTGGTGATGAAATGTTTTGTTAGGAAAAACCTTCACTGATTAAATTTTATTTCATCATTGAAAACTTTAGGTAACAAAATTTGGATTTTCGTTGGTATACTTTTTAGCGACTTTGTCTTAGGTGACAACATGATATAAAAATAATTTCACAAGAAAATGTTTTTTACAGACAATTTTAAACTCTTTAGTGACAACTTATTTTATCACTAAAATACACCTTTCTAGTGTTTACACTGGGAAGTACTTGATATGCCTCCTTGATCAGTCGTGACAAAAAGGTGCTTAATTTCTTGAAAACTCCTGGCTTATAAAGGATTCGGTCTTGGCGTGGGAGGCCAATTTCTAAAGGAGGGAGGGAGATCTAATTAAAGTTATCAAGCCAAGCTATCCTCGCTATCGCATGAATGCATTTTTACTGGTCTTCACCGTCGATGAGATTCATCATATGATAAATTCGTTTTGGTTTGGGGTACGAAGAAGGATGGCGAACGTGATATGGCTTGGTTGAGTTGGGATCGCTTATTTGTCCGTAAAGAATTTGGTGGAATGGATTTTCGTAACCTCCATGAGCCTCACTTATTGATGTTGGGAAAACAATGTCGAAATTCTTTCTTAGTCCTATGCATTTTGCCTATGTCTTGTATTTCAAAGTCAAATATTTTCCACATGAATTTTCTTATGCTCAACTTGGTAATAACTCAAGTTTTGTTGAGGAGTATTTTTGGATTTCTCAAGCATTAATAAATTGTGGTTATCGATGGAGGGAGGGTGGGTGATGGCTCTTCTATCAATGTTTGGTTTGATCCCTGGTTGAAAGATGATACTAATTTTCGGCTTGAAACTCCTTTAGATGTTGAGTTTAGTTCAACAAATGTGCAAGATTTGATGATTCCTAGGTGTTGGCAATGGGATGTTGAATGCATTAAGGAGCTTTTCTCTACAAGGGATTCTGCTGCTATACTAAGTATTCCTTTATGTTATGGTACAGTGGGTGATAAGTGTATTTGGTCAATATACTGTTCATTCGATTTATCATCTTCTCATGGAACAGATGGTGTCTTATGATTATCTCCATGTACCTGGAAATTGGCGTGGCTTATGGGAGCTAAATATTTCCCCTAAGGTTAAAAACTTTGTTTGGAGAGTTGCCCAATAAGGATACCTTATGACAGGTGATGGTTCCCTTTCACTGTCTTTGTGCTTTAGCTTTTTGAAAATTCTAGCACCTTTTGTATTATGGTTCATACGACCTGCTACTACGTACTTTGCTAGCATACTGGATAACTAAGCCTCCTACGATTTATTGCTCCACCAATGGTTGCTCCTCGTTGTTATCGACCTCGGTGAAAGAACCCGTGCTTGGGCAGAAAATTCATGATGATCTTGGTGAGTGTGACGAGAAAGGAATGCGAGATTATGGAATAATGTACAATGGTCTCCTAGCTTGGTTACTCTACATGGTATTGCTTATTTATATGAATAGGTCCATGTTAAGGAAAAAAATTATGGGTCACGAACTCCATGTCTTAAGTGGCATCCTCCTCCTTCTTGGCTAAAATGCAATTGTGATGCTTATGTTCTTTATGATAGCAGTGAATTCAATTTTGGGAGCTATATTAAGAGATGGTATGGGTGCACTTATTCCCATATAAGTTGTAGTCATGATTTTAAAACGTGGGTCCGATGATAACTCGTCAACCTACTCACCCTATGGATTTCATCACCCGATACTCACAATCAAGTAAGGCTCTCATTTATCGGATTCATATTTTTACAAAAATCGCAGAAACTATTCGGGAGCTTCTACCCAACATACAACCTATATAACAATATAACTATAACCCATCCAAGGTCTCAACAAAAGTAGTAATGACCACACAGGGTCCATCTGTCCATATCCCCAATATACAACTATATCACAATAATCTATAAGAGTTTATTACAATACTCTTATACATAACATATATTAAAACTAACTTGCTCTAATATAATTTACAAAAATATTTATCAAAGCCACATCCTCGCTTCCTTCAAAATCACGGCCTCGAGTGAGCACTATCTCCCTGCACACTCCCTATACCTGAAAGGGGGTCCCACGACGGGATGAGAAAATGCCCACTGCATCACCTCCCGCTATGGCTACTCCCACCCAAATGCACATGCAATGGCACAACACACATTCCGCGAAACATGCACTGCTCCTACCAAATGTCTACATGTCATGGATGAGAATGCAGACCCACCTCTATCCCATGTCCCGAAGCCGTCCCATCGACTCCCTCACATGCATATGTCGAAAGTGCGAACCAAACCAATAATATGTTCCATCAATGGCCATTGCTTTTTAAACAAAAGCTTTTGTTTTATAAATCAAAATCCATTGACGGTTCCCGATATCAACTTGCATTTCCTAAGTCTGCGGTGTTTGCGATTCAGGCCACTTGATTCTTCGGTTTTTGCATCATAGAAGCCCTCACCTTCCGATATTTTTACGCTTCACCACTGTAATCATGTCTAATCCCTCACACCGGTCTTGCACCCTCGGGGGATCTACTTAACTTGCTATGTCCAACACACATATTTTTCATTTTTAAACCGCAGACTCCATTTTAGACGCTGTCCCATGTTAATGTAGTCTACCATCTACCTTCCTAAACACAAGGTCGATCTCTACCATGCACTCACACCCATGTTATGTGATGTCCAGTGTATAATGCAATGCAATCATGCCATTGCTCATTCATACCATGCCACATATATGATGAGTAAGCTTATGGCGTGCATGCTCACTCATGCATAATTACCCATGCATCATTTGGACATTTAGATCAAAACATACGACCCAAATATACTGCCATACAATTCATGTCATCACATCAATCATCACACGCGATACATTGACATCATAAGTCACTTCACCACTGAAAGTAGCTACATCCATCAACCCCAGGTCATCGACCAGGACAAGATGATGTCCACAACTAGCCTACAATAATAAGTCATGTAATGGCCTTATTCATACAAGCACATCACAAGCCAAATCATTAGGACACACAATTTCAACCAAGTATATCACTCAATTCAAGTGATGATATACTATAATCATATACCAATTGTGGCAAAAATCTAGACACAAATCATTAAACATCCTAAGGTGTAGCAGTCTAGGAAAATGGACCATAGTGTGTTATAGAGGTCCGATTTTGGTGATTCAAAAGCCTAACATAAATTTCTCGGATAGGGCTACAAGTTCCTTAAAGGATGTTAGTTCGAATTCTCACTTTTTCCCAGCTGAAAATCAGTCCCAAAAACCTGGACAGTAGGTTCGGCCAAAATAAGGCAACTTGGAGTGGTCCTGAAATCCGACCATAATCTCTTGTTATAGAGTCCCGATTTGGGTGATTCAAAAGACTAACATCAAGTTTCAAATATGACTACACTTCCTTGAAGAATACTAGTCCAATTCCTTTTTCTAACCTAAAATCAGCCTCAAAACTGACATCATATATGGTCAAAACAGTAGCACTATTCCCATAACCCATTAATTTTGTCAAAAGCCCCTTAGGGGGGCGGGCAAGGCCAACAAATTCCTTATAGGGGCATTAAAACTCAACCAAACAGCCCCTAGAATGGAAAATAAACCAAAAATAGGAAGAATTTACCTTCGGGATAATAGAGCAACGCCGAGGAAGTCCCACTGGACACTTCCTAAACCCAAAGCTGACTTCACAGCCTCCCACGAAAAACCCAGGAGAAACTTGAATCTGCCCACCGCGTAGCCCTCCCAGCTACACCCAACTTTAGTTCCTTGGTCTGCCGTGAACCAACTACCCGGATTCTTACAGATCGTAGAGAGAAGATATAACTTCTCCTCCCCTTCTTTCTCTCTCCTTTCTCTCCTGCGCTTCACCCTCTCTCTTTGTCCAAGCTCCCTTTTTTCTCCCCTTCTCTTTCTTTTTTGTTCTTAACTTAATTTGAAGTTGCTGGAGGCGGCTCATGGTGCCACGCGTGTCACACGATCCTCGCCCCTGATCCATTCCTACTCAAACAATTTATTGCCCCAGCTTCTAAGTTCAATTTATTTTAAATGAACTTAACTTGAGTTATTTTCTAACTCTCAAGATTCTCGTAAAAATCTCGTCCCCGGGGTTACTGAATAACCATCCACCCAAAGAAATCACGAAAATCCGATTGTCTCGGAATTCGACAAAATTCTTTTGGTTAACTAGATTCAGAGATAAACTAATGTAGGAAATCCGCTTGCCATCCGAGATCTAGAGAATTTCAGTTTCCTCGAATCCATTATCGTAATTTTATTATTATGTTTTGCGCCTAAGATGGTGAGTCGCTACTGCAGTAACCCAGACTCTCGTGCATCATGCAAAGAATGAAGAGGATCTTTCGATACCTTCGAGGGACAACAGACTTCGGCCTTTGTTTCCATCAGGTGACTGAGGTCATGGATACATGATGCTGATTAGGTCAAGATAGAGGATTAAGACAAATCCACATCGGGCTATGCTGCTCATTCTGAGGTGAGGTTAGACCTGCGCAAAGAAGAAGGGCACTGGTCAGCTTTTATCTACTTTGATGGAGCGAGTATGTGACATGTGCATCAACTGTGCAAGAAGATATCTGGTTGAAGAGATTCTTGCAACGCCTAGGCATTACAACCCATTCTGAGGAGGTTGTAACATTATATTCTAATAGTATTACAGCCCTGGAGTATGCAAAGGATCCTAAGTATCACAAGAAGTATAAGCACATTGAAATCAAGTGTCCCATTTCATTGTAGATATGGTTTGTGCTGCAGTGAGGTCAGAAACACATTTTTATCGAAGCATGGTGGTCACCCATCGACTCGCCTATTGCTAGAGATATGTTTCACTTCATGTTGGTAGTATGGGATCGCGTAGGATGTGACACCTCTATGAGTTGTATTTGAGCATTATTATTAATAATAAATTGATTATTTAGTTCTCTATCAGGTTTTACTCTCAAAATAATTATTCTTGTGCGCATATTCTTAGTACATGTCAACAGACAAGAATCTACCTACTCACACAGGTAATTCGCCTTAGCGCTTTAGTAGCGAGTAAGATGAAACTAAAGAATCTATGGCGCTTTGGAAGCGATCTAAGATTTTACTTGATAGTCGCCTTAGTCATGACTTAGATGAGATTCTTTGAGAATCGTTCATAGAATTATTTCCACAATTCTGTGAAGCCTGAGGAAGTTAGGTGTGAAGTTGGGCACTTTTGTGGTGACTAGACATTCATCTGTATGGTATAAATTTGATAGCGACATGCTCATTTATATGAGTCAACACCATAACATACATATCATACTGTATGTGCTTAATGCCGACACAGCGTGAGGTTGATAATTCCTTATCCACCACTGCGGTGATGATTAAGATCTTATGATACCTCTATCTCAAGGCTCAAATTTCATGAAGAGGATGTTTGATGTTACTACTTTAGTATGCTTTCAAGGGCTTTGTGATTGATACACTCCATACGACATGTCTAGGAGGTGCCAATCGTTTAATTGAATTAACATGAGTTCTTAGGGGAAAGACACCTACTACGACACCTCCGTCATGTTTGTGTGTCAAGCTAGTTACTTATGCTCGCATTTCAGATTTGATTTAGGTTGATAAACACTTTATATATTGTAGGATTGAGTATTGTTTATTACGGAGGACTGGAATACTTAACTGTGTTGATAAAATTATTCAGACATATAGTAGCCTTGGGTGATGTATTTTGTGCTAGTCTGTGGTGACTCTTAATAATTATATCCCGTTGTTGTTCGTTTCTTCTCGCAATGTCGCACGGCCCATTTCCTGTATGAAGAGACATGCGAGTTCCTCACTGAGATGTTATGCCCATTGTGGGCTAGTAGGAGCCAAGTAGACTTTAGCCGAGCTTCGCCCAATTCATATCCGCCCATTATGGACAAAAGGTTAATTCATATTTGAATACCCGTTTGATGGGATAGGGATAAGTCCCTTATTCAAATAGGACTATAATCCTTTGTCAGTTCTGTTATAATGGGATGAGTCTCACTTATATTAAAAAGTCTCTTATCATATAGAGTATTATCCAACACAATAGAACGTACGGTTCCTCCTCCGATCACTCTCTCTCACTAGAACTCTCTCTTGGGAAATCACCATCGTTGCTCCATGAACGGTTCATGGATTGATCGATAGCACGTTGTGGCTATTCTCTACAATGCGAGAACTACGAACGCAACAAAGGCCTAGTCAAATGTGACGCTGGCATCCATCGTTAGGTTTATTCTGCACTAAGGTTAATGACCTTCTTGACCCATATATATACTGAATGCATGTCTTATATGTTTATATATGAAAACTTGCATACATCTTACACTTCTCAATCATCACAACCAAACACTCATCACTTTGAACTGGGAACCCAAGGAAAAACTCTTCCTAATAAAGCTTCTGTCTTGATTATGACTTCAATGATTTTGATGATGCCATGCAGTCTCAAATGCCTTCACCCCAGCGCCGTAATCAGCATCATAAAAGATGCTGATGTTATCCTCTTCACACAGAAGGTTCGAGGTTGCACAATCGAAACTCGGTACTATTTTTAAACTGCAAAAACCTCAATAAGAATTCTCCATTCAAACTCCTTCGATCTCTAAAAAACAAGAACAACAGTCAACAATCTGTTGAGGATGAATCCTGGTTATTTATTGTATTTCTTTATATCACTTCCTGTAGATTTATGGATGAAGAACGGAGATTTCCAAAAAAGGAATTAGGGTTACTGCCACCTTTCTTTCTTCTTCACACTAACACAAAATTAAAAATAAACCACGCACATTACGTTTTATTTTCACACAAATAAGAATCCATCAAATGGAATAGAACACTTTGAAACAAACCTAATGATGTCTTTGTCCTTTATAATACCAGTTGACTCAAATGAGGGCAAAACAAAGCCATCCATCTGCCGGAAAAAATGAAAGCAAGGAAATTAATCTGACATATAAGAACGAAAATACAAGAAAAGAAAAAAAAAAAAGCCATACTGAATGCGTCATAACAGAGCAAGTATAAAAGAAGACATACAGAGAGGAGGAGACCATTAGAGCAAGAATTGTGGAAATGGAAGATATTGAGGAGATAGGAAGAGAGGTTTGAGATGGTTTTGTGCTGGGGTTTAAGGAGAAGCCAGCTCCGCCACAGTCCCTCCGACTTCTGTGTATTGTCTCTAAGATCGGGAATCTTTCCAACACTAACACCAACCCCATGCGCCACAAGCCGCAGACGCTATGACAAGGCGATTAATTTTCATAGACGGATCGATCAACTGTTTGATTCGTGACTCCGACAAATTTAATATCGTCCCGTGTTTGGCACGCCTAGACAAAATTATGGATTTTTATCCTACGCTTGCGCTACATAATGACTACAAAATACGCTTTGTTTTTTACTAACGCCAATAATTTCTTCGCTTAATACTAAATAGTACTTAACAAAGTACTGGAGTATTAAGTCATTTTGTTTTTTAACATTGCGTGAGTTTATGTGACTACAACTTTTATCGCATTATTTCATTCTCACCCAAACTCATTCTAATGACACGTTTAATTTAATTTTAATCGGTTTTTAATAGGCTTGAGTTTATTTTCTCTTGAACTGACATACTGCCCAGTATTGTTACTCTCTGTAAAACCCAAAAATTAGCTCGTACGGCAAAATGTTAATAAAAATAATAAATTGCCATAAGGGTTCAAAAAAGCCTAGAAAAATTCTTCTCTAGATCTCGATGATGAAACGAATCACACGTTAATTGCCTCACAAATTCAGTAATCTAGTAGTGTCATTTAATTATGAGACGTTTAAATTTTTCCGATTTTTCTAGGTGATAAGTTGTCACACTAAAAGGATTCAGATTTTTACGAAAATCTTTAAAGTTAGAAATGCTCTCAAGTATAAACGGGTCTCGAATGAAGTAATATGTGAATCATGTATCCAAAATAATAATAATAAGCCCCTACTTCCCGCTAAATTTTAAAAAATAATTTTTTATTATTTTATTTTTATACTTAATATACATAATAATTATTATTATAATGTTTTTAATAAATAATTTATAAAAATTCATAATATATTTTTTGGGGATAATATATATTCTAATTTATATATTGTTAAATTTATATTTTATAATATATTATATCATATATAATATATTAAGCTATTTTTTTATTTCATGTATTTATTATTAGTTATTTGATAAATATATTAGTTAATAAATTTTTGTTTAAATTTTTTAGTTACATTAATTATTTTTTTGTAAAAACTATAAAAATATTTGTCCTCAGCTTAGTCCAAGAGACCCACTCGATTCTTTATTAAAAAACCAAGCATAAAAAATAACTCACCTTCACTAATTCTCATTCTCGCTTAATCGGGCCTCAAGATCTACTAAACGCCGCAGACTTCACTAATTTTGTCTGCACCACCTTAATCCCCCTCTGTCCCGCTTACCAAACATGGCCTTACGGTTTCGGTTGCCATTCGTACAGAAAGGAAAGAAAGTAAGGCGATGCCTCCTCTAAGGAAAGCAACCGGGCTAGCCTAAACAAAACTGATCAACCCGACCGACATTGATTGACTCCAACGAAATAATTGGGCCTAGTCAAATTTCAGACCGATTTTTTATGTCAATAAATTTAGAGTTCTATCAAACCCTAATTTCGAATTGGTCTGATTAGTCCATTAGGTTGAGCTCAAATTCCCAACTCTAATCTTTATACTACAGAATTTCCTTAGTCTAAACTACATCATGATCCTATCAAAGACTTTTTACTTGAACTTTTAAATCTTCATCAATTATGATTTTTGAAACAGCCCCAATCGAGCCCTTAGTACGAAGATATGTACTATAAAAAAACCTAACATTTACCTAATAACTAATACGAGATTGCAAGATTATTTATAAATCCCATATGAGTTTCAAAAAACACAAGAAAAACAAGTAGATAGGTAAACAAAGCAAGTCTCCTAACACACTAGAAACAAAACAAAATAAGATCCAAGCTACATGGATAAAAACTACTATTGAAAACATTTTAGTTTTTATAACATAAATATGTATTTCAAATAATGTCAATAAAAAATTGTAATTCGACAAATGATGAAAAATAGTGAGACAACCCATGTACCATGTCATTTATTACACACGTATGATCGTACGTACAAATACAACCATTCAAGCCCTAGCAAATTAAATACCATTGTTCAACGTTATCATGGCACTGGTTACAAGAAACAGTCCTCGTTGAATTTTCTTCCCCACTTGGACAAAAAAATCATTATGTCATTTATTTCTTAGTACTGGAAAGCCCATCTAAGGAAGTTACCTATGAATCCATGATGGGCTTCCCAACTTGGCTGGAGGGAGAGGTGAAGGGAGAGAGAGAGAGAGAGAGAGAGAGAGGGAGGGAGACTCAGAGAAATTCAAGGATGGCTCCCCAAAACTTGGTATGAGAGAGAGAAAGAGAGAGGAGAGAGAAAGAGTTATAAAGGTTCCTTGGGAATGGGTGGGATGGATTGATGACATTGAATGCCAAGCACCTACTCCACCAATAACTTATTTAATAGCAAAGGAGATAAAGACTCCTCTCTTTCTCCAACGTATCAAGGCGTAGAGATTGAGGGAGAGGGTGGTGTTGTTACCCTTCTACATGGAAATGTGTGGATTCACTTTTAGTATCATTTAATTCTTCATTCAACCCTATTTTATGACAATCTCTTTCAGTATATATAGCTATCAAAACCTTGTTTGACTCACCCCCATTTTATTGAATTTTAAACCAATTACTTTCTTTTTTTCAAATTCATTTATTTATGATATACATGCATTAAGCATGTTTGCCTTTACTTTATACATGCAATTGTGTTTCATAAATTTAATTTTAATTAAAACTTATTATTCTTATATTCCATTGACGGGGTGATTTTAAAAGACAAGATATTTAGTTAAAAGGGATAATTCTTAAAAATAATTACATGAATGACCTCTCAAAAAAGTAATTTTACAAATATTATTCTTTTGGATAAAAATACCCCTAAAGATATAATATAATGAAAAATGTAGCAAAATGACCATGAACAAGATGAATTTAATTGTCATATGAGAATTTATCTTATACTTTTAGAGACATTTTTTTGAATAAAAGAATGACATTTTCAAGGTTATTTTTATAAATGGTTATTCTTATAAATTTTTTTTTTTGGATTTGTCCCTTTTAATCTACTTTCTCATTTTACTAATATTCACAAATCACTTTTTAACTATGTTGAATGTTATCGGGAGCGTCAACCATAATAATATCTAATTTAATCCAAACATGTGCTAATTCATTTTTCAGTACAATGCTGATAATAAAAATCTCTCAGCTGCTACAAATAATGAAACTTTTTAACATGTTAGCTATTATATACAGTTATTATATTATGTTATATAAGAGTTATATATTATGTCTTATTATCACTTATTACATATTACATATTATTATTATATTATTATTATATTAATATATTATATTATTATTATATTATTATACATAAAAGTTGACTAACATCCACAAGTATATACTATTTCTTTTCAACAATATCTTTTGAAAGTGCTTACTCCCAAAAGATCTTCTAGAGCTTTCCCACCCTTTTCATGTGCATGGCTCATATATTTCCACCTCTCACATCTACTACTATGCCCTTAGATTTTAGAGTTTTAGGTGAAAATAATTTTTTTGAAAAAATAAATTATTAAATTAATTTAGAAATCGAATTAAAGATGTAAATAAGGCATAATACTACCGCTGCGACAATTAATTAAATTCATAAATTGTCAAATATCGTTATCCACGACGTAATTTTACGCTTTAATATAATAAATTTCAATATTTAGTTTCTCACTATCGTTGTCAGTATCAACGGTATTTTTGACAAACTTAATTACCGCTATCTACATAAATCCGCTGGCGTTCTTGCCTAATTGTTCTATCACATTAATCTATATTCGAGAATTTCATATTTCAAATTATCATTATCCACGATGCTGTGATACGCTCTATTTTAACCATTAGTTTGATTTCCAACCATTTTTAATAATTTTTTCAAAAAATTATTTTCATATCTAAAACTCTAGATTTTATACATTGTGGTGCTGATTACCATCAACAAATATCATTTCTCTCCTCAAAATATCCCTGAGAGCTTTCCCACCCTTTCATATATGGTACATATATTTCAATATTTATTTCATAGTGAAAATATAAACTTTATACATTAAAGTAAATTACTATTTTTGTCCTAAAAATTATCTCCAAGTGCTTTTCGTCTATTTCATCGAATTTAGAGAGGGCTCAATAAAAAACGTTCCGGAAAAATTAAGTTTGTATTAGACTTCAACACTGGTGTTCCAATTCAAGGTAATAGTCAATTGCCATTGAACCATCCAACTGACTTGTGTCTTATTTTTGCCCTCACTAAAAAAAACTGGTGTTTTACTCCTAATTTATTTTCTAGGTTTGCCACTGCATTTCATTATATAACTTTCAACCCAAACAATATGTCTCACATTTACAAAGTTAAGGATTTAGATACCATAAATTAACAAATTAATGTGATTTATGAAATATAACAATTATTAAAAACTAAGGCCCTGTTTGATAAACTATTGAAAATGTTCAAACCATTAAAAATAAAAAATTTCAATGGTTTTTATTTTTCAATATGTTTGATAACAAAATTTTAGGAAGCTCTTAATTGAAAATTTTAAATAAAAATTGTTGAAAATTATAAGTAGGTAAAGACCTACTTTAACATGGAATGAATATGGTCAACAAAAAAAAAATTTAAATGAAAATAAATTGACCAAAAACTCCTTATAAATAATATAATTCTTGCAATATCTTTGGTTAGTTTTTGATAGTTTCTAAAAGTTTATATTCTATTGGTTATTTTTTTAAACATATTTATGTCTTTTTTGGATAATATTTTTAGAATAAATATTTTTTAAACATGTTATTTACAATAATTAATAATTGTAGTGAAAAATAAAATATTATTAGAAACTCTATTTATTTTAGATAATATGTAATTTAATGATAAGGGTACATATGTAAAATACATAATTTTCTTATTCAAAGATTTATAGTTATCAAACAATATATTTATTCTCGCATTCAATTGTTAGTAACTCAGAAATGCTTACAAAGATGATTCAATACTTATTAAATTCATGATTTAATTTTTCAACACTTATTCAGCATTTAATTTTTTTTTCTTTTCATTTTTATCGCTTAGATATGTATCTACTGCATAATAGACAATCTTCATAAGAGGAATAAAACTAATTATCATGAGAGTTCCTCCAATCATATTACAAGCCTTTGTTTTTATTTTTGAAATAACAGTTTGAAAGAGATGAATCCACAAAATACTAGCAAATTAACCTAGCAATTTCATTTAAACTCCAACACTAAAAAGAGTTACAAAAAGACATTATTTTGAATAAAAATGTCACTTGAGATTTAGTTTTAATGTCAGAATTGGACAAAGTGCCAAGTGAGAGATGGGAGATTTATTTAAGGGTATTTTTAACCAAAAAATCATTTTTTCTAAAAGTTATTTTTGTAAAATATTAGTTTTGTAAATAATTTTATAATTTGTCTCTTCAAACTTCAAATTCTTTTTTTTTTGCAGAAATTTATATTAATTATTTTCGTAGATTATTTCGTTTTAATATGTCAAATCGCATTCGAACATATTAAACTCGGGAAAATGATGTTTGTCTCCTACACTACAAACATATAAAAATCGGAATCAAGTTTTTGTTTTACAATGTTCATTATCCTATCATAAAAAATTATTAATTTTCAAGTCAAAATGTAATGATTACCAAATAATACCCAAAATACCCTTAAAGTAATATCCATATTAACAAAAAGTAAAAAAAAACTTAATTTTTTCTTGTTCTTCCTGGCTCTTTCCTCTCCCCTTGTCCGATTTTGCTTTCCCTTCCTTCCTCTTCTCCCCTTTATCTTCCTTCCATCTCTTTAACTCTCATTCTCATTTTGCTAAAGTTTCCCCTCCCCTCGTTTTATTTATCTTGTGTTTTGCAAGCAACCATCCATCGTTTGCAAGGAAATGAAGTTGTTCAAATTGTGAACCTGTAAGTTTCTTATGTTTTCGTTTGATTTTATATATACATTCGTGTTTTGCATTTAATTTTTGTGTTTTTTTGTTCATTTTTGTCAATAAAGGAGTTGTAAACTTTATTAGTTTTCGATGTTCTATAACTGGATTTTTAGAGATAAAATAGTTATCTTCTTTATTAGTTTCAGAGTGTTTTTGTTTGTTTTTTCACATGCGAGTTACTCTTTATTAGTTTTAGGTGTTCTTTGTTTGCTTTTTCTATATAAAGGGAGATACCTTTGTTTAGCAAGATTTATAAAAAAAAACAATGGTACACTTTTATGTATGAGTAAGCGGGTTTATATATAATGTACAACCCAGATTACCATACTATATCAGTTCCACTCATAACTTACTCGGTGGTACTATCGTATAGGTTTACCAATAATCGTGGTTATGAATGAATACCCACAACCATAATATAATGTCTGCACATTATAACGCACTGAGGGTACCACACAGTACTACCCCCAATGAATCATTGGTCAATCAGGAGTTAGCCAAGTAAAGGTCATCTTACTTCGAGCACATCTTTTTAATAAACACTTGTTATTTTTGTAATTGATTTGGCATTCATTATTGCTGCGTACTGGTACTCACTCACAGACATACTCACGGCAAACCACCATAACGCCGGATACCACCCTGCACTACCATAATAAGTAACATAACGGGGTACCACCATAACATGCCAGTACCACCGTGGACTACTATAATGAAAATGTCCAAATTGAAAAATTTAAATATAATGCATTATACATACGTAAATACCCGACACTACTACTACTACTATACTAGCATAACTTCATCGATGGAAGTAGCAAACGGATGTGAGGTATTACTACTACATTTGGAGTTATACTACCACAACATATAAGTGGTACCAAAGATAACACAAAGAGGGCATTATCATAACATATCAAGGATACTATAACATATTGGGGGTAATAATTGGTACTACCATTAAAAATTAGAAACAATTATTACCAAACTATAAATTACATTGTTATTGTTTTTACATGTACATTATATTGTAATCAATCAATACTAGGGGTATTAACTAGTACTAGCATAACTTTTGCAAACACCCCATACAAACCTGTAATTGATCATAATGTTAATTATTTTATATGTACATTACATTGTTTCACCCCACTTCCCAAATGTTCAAAATTTGCATTTCTTATTTCACCAAAATTGTTCTACATTTTGTTTATAGAAATGATTGTAATTTATTTGTCATCAAATACATGGAGCATTGGAATGGGGCAATATTGACATATGTTATGTAATTCGTGATGTTATATATCAAAAGTGTTTAAACTACATGCACATTTCTGGTTGAATCGTTCATTAATCTATTGTTTTTCATTTTAGTCTCAAATGCAATACCATCGTTAAAGACATGTTCCACCTTGATCACACAAAAAAGTAATGAAGAATATAAGCGGATTCGAGAAGCTTGCAAAGCGAGATTGTTTAGTTGATATTTGGGATGTAATCTCATTTTTTCGTGTCAAGTTCAAATTGTATGTTATAGTAATAAACGCTTAATACACTCATGCCACCATTTTATGTAATGGTGCCTCAATTTCATAAATGTAACTACCTTATAAGATATTTTCAAGTAATAAAGTTTTCATTCTTTTTATTGCATTCGACATCATTATCGAGGGTACTACCACAATGTAGTGGTTGTTGTACAATCAATGATATTTTTATATGTTAGTAATATAAGGGTACTACCATAATAATATGTTCCAAACAATCAATGACATCATTATTATGGAGTTTTGTAATGGTACTACCATAACGCATCGAGTATTTCCATAACGAATCGGGTGCCATCTCGGCTCAACCATAACGTAGGAATTAAACAAAACCATAGCAATATGTACGATATTTTTATATGTTCGTAAGATGGTGGTACTACCATAATAATATGTGTTCCAACAAGTTTAGGCCACTAGTTACCATCAGCTTTGTAATGGTACTATCATAATATACCGAGTACTAACATAATAAATCGGGGCGCCTATCCAAGATTACCATAATATAGGAATCAAAAAACAAATCACATAGCAATATGTACGATATTTTTATGTTTGTAATATGGTAGTACTACCATAATAATAAGTGTACCAACAAGTTTAAACCACTAGTTATCATCGCTTGTAATGGTGTACTATCATAATATACTCGAGTACTACTCATAACGTAACCTATATTACCCCTAAGACTACTATAACGTAGAACTTTAAACAAACTCATAAGAACAATATATCAAACTCATAACAATATGTATGATCTTTTATAAGTTTGTAATATATAAGATTATCATAATAATGTGTTACTAAACAAGTTTAGGTCACAAATTTTCATCAACTGGTAATGGTACTACCATAACATACCGGGAAGTACTACCATAATCGAACTGTGAGGTACTACCTGCAGACTACCATTAACGTAGGAATCAAAACAAACTCATAAAGTATGTACAATATTTTTATATGTTTGTAATATGGTGGTAATACTATATCAATATGTGTTCCAATAAGTTTAAGCCACTAGTTACCATCAACTTTATAATGGTACTATCGAATATACCTAGAGTACTACCATAATGAACTAAGGGTCACTACTTCTTTATACTACCATAACATATCGTGAGTACTTACTGCTACAACGAACTAGGCGTACTACTTGGATACTACCATGACAAAAGCTTATGGTAATTAGTAAGGTTGTATACGGTTTATTCACTAATTTTTAATATAAAATTGTAAACTTAATTATTATGACTCCGCTTTAATAAATTAAAACTTAAACTGATAATTAGAAATATACAACCGATAAAACCGGTTCGATTCGACATAGATAGTAATTGATTAAAAATAATTTAATTCGATGGCATTCCTTTCTCGTTTAAAAATAAAAATTGTAATATACTATATTTAAAATTTTAATATTGGAAAATATAAAAAATAAAACTAATATATTTAATATTATCAAAAAAATCCATTATTTCTCACTTATGAGAGTTAAAGAGATAAGGAAATGAAGGGGAGAAAAAGGGAAGGAAGAGAAAGCAAATCAATGAAGAGCCAAGAAAGAAGAAGAACAAAAAATCTATTACTGTAGGAGGTTGGAATGTACTATAATGATATTTTGGGGTATTTTAGATAATTGGCTATATTTCTGATTCAAATTTAATAATTTTTTTCCATAGGATACTAACATAAAAACAAAACTTGATTTCAATTTTTTATAATATTGGTATATTATAGGAGTATACACATTTTGACCTTGAAAATTAATAATTTTTTTTTTAATAGGATAATGAACATTGTAAACAAAAAACTTGATTTTAATTTCCTTTATAATATTTGTATATTATAGGAGACAAACATAATTTTCTCTTAAATCCTGCTATCACCTTTTGAATTCTTCAAAAAAAAAGAAAAATTAGGGGAAAAAATATTCACCACTTGATATGTCTAGTATTAATCAACATTTAATTTTATATAACCGAATGGTTGGGGGGGGGTATCCGCCAGCGACTTCTATTAATAGCTGCAAAAGTGGGTGGCAAAAGCCCCACTCACAGCGAGGCAAAGAGAAAGAGAAAGAGAAAGAGAAAGAGAGAGGAGAGAGAGAAGGAAGAAAAGAAGATGATGGGGGACAAGAGAGAGAACGGGTCTGCAACAGCAGCCTCCAAATGGAGTAAGTGAGATGGAAGATGAGGGTGGGAATAAGAGCTCCCTGAGAACTGCAGAGACGTTGCTCAGACTGGTTCCGGTGGCGCTCTGCACGCTTTCACTTGTCGTGATGCTCAAAAGCTCTCAGACCAACGACTTCGGCTCCCTCTCCTACTCCGACCTCGGAGCCTTCAAGTACTACTTTTCTTCCCATTTTCCTGCTGTGTGTAGTGATCTTCTTCATCATGACTGGATTTTGCAGATTGCTTCTTTTAGTTTTTCTTTTTCTTTTTTTCCCATTTTTTTTTATTGACTTCTATGAGTTACTGAAAAGGTATAAGGGCTGGGCCTTCTCTAAGGGGTCTCATGCCATTATTTGTTCTCGTGATATCGTCAGTTTGGGCATCTGTTTGGATGCTTGCATGACTCGGCCATGGAGGGTTTGCTTTGATCTGCTTTGGCTCATTTCATTCAGATCACTCTTTTTTTCTTTTTTGGATCTTATAAGAGTTTTATATGGGAATGTTTACTGTCTTTTGTTCTGGAAAAACAAGCAACTTTTTTGTTTCTTTGTTTTTTCTTTGGTTTTGAAAATATAAAAAACACTAAATTAAATAATAGAATAATTTTCTAAAGAAATGATGTTCTGCTTTCTTAAAAACATTTTTTTAAAATAGGAAGTGGAAGACTTTTCTTTCTTGATCTCTTTGACTATGTTTGAATCTTGAAAATTTTGAGCCAAAATGCTAAGAAAGAAAAACAGATCAAAAAAGGAAAATAAAATTAGATTTTAAACATATGTTTTCTTTATTTTTGTACTTCATACTTATTTTATTTATTTTAACTTTAATATTGTAAAATTGGAATAAATATAAAAATACATAAGTTTATAACCAATTTTATTTACAAATGATTTTTTTTTTAAATTTTCATTAAACAATCAAATATAATAAAATCATTTTTTAATATTTTTTTTTCTTTCATTAATACTTCCTAACCGAACACAACATTTGGATTAGTTTAGTCAATTTATTTGTTGAGTACAACCAGTAGACTGACTATATACATATATATACCTTTAATTTAAATAAAATCCCATTCCCAAATCATAGGGATATTAGTTCAAAGTAGGAACAAACACATACAACCGTGTAGACCCAATAGAACATCTCCAAAGAGTTCAAAATTCCCATTGTAAAACCCTCTTTTTCCTTTCTGTTCATTTACAAAGTTTTGTATCAAAACCATCTTGACCTGGCCAGGGCAATTTTTGCAAAAAATAGCAATTTTATTTTTTCTTTTTTATTTTTCTTTTTGCTTTCTTCATGATGATGACTGGCGGTTGGTGTGGGTGAGCAGGCATCTTGTGCATGTTAATGGAATCTGTGCCGGGTACTCCTCTTTCGGCAGTCTTAGCCATGCCCCGCCCCTCTACAATGTCCCGAGCTTGGACTTTCTTCTTGCTTGATCAGGTTCAGTAAAACATAAACTAAAAACCACCCTCAACACCATACTCTAAAATCATGACACAACAAATATGAATCATTCTGTTGTTGTAATATGTGGCTTTTTTATTGAAATGGAAATTACACCGGATGAAGAAAAAAGTAGCAGATGCTTGGTGTGGTGCCCTTTTTTTATTGGAAACCAATGATATGTTCAAGTGTATAAGGGTATTTTTAGAATTTTACAATACATAGAGTTAGTATAAATACAGTAAAAGGGTAACATTTGCCTTTTTTTATTGGGAAATGAAATGATAGGTTAGGTGTATATGCGTTTTTGGAATTTTATCATACTCGTTGTACAGCATAATACTTATTATTTGGAATTTTATAATACCGAAGAAAGAGATATACTCTTAAGGTGATTTGATTTAAAAACCTTCAAAACCATATTTTTGAAATTTCACTCTCCATTAATTTTGGCCCACTTCCATAAAACCTTATTCTTAAAAATAACCAACCTTTTAAAAGACAAAATGTAAATATTTAAATAGAAAATAACATTTTTATCTAAAAACATCGGAAATATTAGGTTCCTAAACTTAAGATTATTCAACACATGTTACAATAATGTGTGTGTGTCTTCGTTATTCTTTGATCTTCATTATTATTTGTTGAAATTAAGTTTAAACAATAACAGTACTAGTTAATTTTGAATTAATATTGATGGATGGCATGCAGGTGTTGACATACATAATACTGGCCGCCGGAGCAGTGTCATCTGAGGTTGTGTACTTAGCGTACAACGGAGATGACGCCGTCACATGGAGTGATGCATGCGGCACCTTTGGGAGTTTCTGCCGGAAAACCGCTTCGTTCATCTCCGTCACTTCGTTACAGTCCTTTGCTATGTCGTGCTTTCTCTTATCTCCTCCTACAAGCTTTTCAGCAAGTACGACGCCCCCATCTGCTTCAATGGAAAAGGCATCGAAATAGCTGCATTCCACACATGATCGCCCGCCGGCCGGCCGGCCATCTGCTTCCTCTGTTGTCTTTTCTATCTGCTTTACTGGAAAACGCACAATAACTTAATTTCTACCTGTATTGCCTCTTTGTCATGGAAGGAAGTGCTTGGTTGGCAACCCATTAATCTAATCCAAACAGTTCCTTATTTCGTATGTGATAGAGTCGATTTTTCCCGTACCTTATACCAAACTAGGATTTAATTAACAAGTGTCACATCCCACGACTAAGGGGAAAGTTTTTCTTTGTATGCTACAATTTAAACCTAGAGGCCTTTTGCCCAAGGCCGACATTAACTAGAAATGATTGGGGTTTTTCCTATATAATGTTTATTTCTAAAAAACTGATATTCAAATACAGTGTTTAAAAATATTTTCAATCTACGATTGTTTTTATGATTGCGGTTATATTTATCAAAATCGCTAAGTTGAAGGTTTACTTTTATTCAATCTTTAAAGAGGACTTCAATCCATTTAGAAATCGTCTTTTCAAGAGACGATTTCTTCAATCGAGCTTCAATATTGTCTTTTGAAAAGACAATTTCTTTTTTATTTAGTTCTTGAATCTAATAAATTTAGAAGTCGTCTTTTGAAAAGACGATTTCTTCAATGCATTTAGAAATCATTTTTTCAAAACACGATTTCTTCAATGCATTTAGAAATCATATTTTCAAAAGGCCTAACACTGAGGATATCTTAGCACTCATCGACCTCTTGATAAGTGAACTTCTCCTCGGGCTTCGAGGAGGTGGGGAACTGCTGGGTGCTTTCTGGAACTGGTCTTCCTCTTCCTAGTTATCAAAGAATACGCCCACCAAGTGCTTGACAAAAGTTCTCATAGAGCTGCCATGACCCCTAGGAAGAGGAAGACCAATTCCAAGCACCCAACGGTTCCCCATCTCCTCAAAACCCAAAGAAATTCATATCAAGAAAGGTCGAGGAGTGCTACCATATCCTTAGTGTTAGGCCTTTTAAAAAGCCGATTTCTAAATGCATTGAAGAAATCGTCTTTTCAAAAGACGACTTCTAAATTTCTTATATTGAAGAACTAAATCGAAGATTAAAGAAATAAATCGAAAAGAAATCGTCTTTTCAAAAGACGATATTGAAGCTCGATTGAAGGAATCGTTTTTTGAAAAGACAATTTCTAAATGGATTGAAGTCCTCTTTGAAGATTGAAGAAATCGTTTCTTCAAAACACGAATTTTAACTATCTCTTTCCTAATCAACAAAAGCTGTTATAAAATTGAAAATATTTTTTGAAACACAATATTTTAAATATTATTTTTTAAATAAGCCATACAAAAACCCCAAGCAAATAGGACATAATCTAATACATGTTTGGCATAAAAAACGACAATTAAGGTAACTAAAAAAGATTAGGGTTGATCTTAGTCGACTATCTTTAGCCTGACTCAAAAGGATTCAAGCAGAGAGAGAGAGACTTCAATCATCCAAATAACAATGAGAAATCAGTTAGACCTGACCATGCATATTAATGTAAATTTATATAACTACTTATTTATTAGCTTTATGGGCGAAAAATTAAATAAATTAAAGAAGTAAAGTTAAGAGTTAAAGTCAAGTGGGATAGAAGAAGATGAGAGGTTCAGATTGAGGATTTTGTGTCTATTTTTGAGAATCGGTTTATATATAAAAAACAAGAATCAAGAGATGGAAGAAAGAAACTCAGATATGGCAGTCAGCAGGATATCTTTACAGATGCTGTCTTCTTGGTCTTCGGAAGATGTTTTTGTACCAAGAGATTTCTACACCAACAAGGTCTGTTTTTCCTCTTATTTTTCTATATATATTTTTTCAAACTAGTACTCAATTTAATAAAGTAAGTAGAAGCAAAAGAATACTAAAGAGCTAAATTTGAACTGAGAAAATACAAGAAAAGAAAATTAAAGAGGAAAAGTGAAGAACAGCTGGTGAGGGAAGGAAAATAAGTTTAAACTAAATAGATTACTTGTACATGTTTTTCCAAACTCATTTTATTTAAAAATATGTAAAATTACGAAGAATTTTGATTATATATATATTTTTTTATATTTATATTTTTACATTGTCCAAAGGAAGAGAAAACATATCTTAATTTTTTTTTTCTTTCCTATTGCAAATGTACAAAAAAAACCTTCTGATGTTTTTTTCGTTTAATTATAAAAATTCAAATGTAATTAAAATATATGGACATTAAATTCATTTCACAAAATAGAATAAATAAAAATGAATTTAAAATAATATATAAAATTATATTCACTTCATTAAATCTATTTTATTTAGTCCACCTCAGCTTTTCTTTCCTTCATTTTTGAATTTCCATCTTCTTTTCTTTAAAAAATCAAACGTATATGTTATAAACAATAAATAATTTAATTTTATGGAAACACAATGTGAATTATTTGTTGGCATGCCCTAATGTCCACACATTAGAGATGGGGAGATGCAGAGTTAATTAATAGAATTATCACTACAATATCCAAATACTACAAGGGAGAAGTCAAAAACAAAAACACAGAAGCTTAAAGTCCAGCACGACTCTTAAATCCAAAGTGGAAGATGCTAGCACAATATAGATAGAGTTGAGTCCATGTGTTTCAGATTATTATATATTTTAATTGGGTGTTTGAGAAAAGAAGGGACAGTTCTAAACTTTTTATGATTCGCTGTATTTTAAACCATGCCGCATGTATATCATGGAGAGAAGCCTCAAATCAATGTTTTAAAATCGATCTATTGACTGGACGGATCATTCTTTCATACTTTAGAATCGGTTTTTTATCGTACTATATTGAATCGCTCGAACTCAAGGCGATTTAATTAAAATCAAACTGTCTAATCGTATTTTCAAAATATCACATTATTTCTCCTCAGCTGGATGTGGACTGATCCCTGACCACTGCTGCGATATTCTACCATTATGTCATCCTTTTTATGTTTAAATATTTAACATTTATATATATTGGTACATTTAATACATTTGTATAAATAAAATCTTTCTACTTTAATATGTTTGCATTAACATTAGATATTTTTCTTAATAAATTTTTAAAATACTAATTTATTTATATAAAATAAAATAAATAATATCTAAATATTATTAATTATATATTTTAAAATTATTTCTTTAATTTTAAATAAAATATAAATTATATATTTATTACTGAGTTCGACTGCTCAACAACCGATTCACTACAAAGGAACAGCTAATTGAGATAACTTTTTTTCGATTCAACGTTTCTAAATTCGATTTTTAAAACATTGATCTTACCCTCAGACACAAGTTTCCACAGATTCTTCTAATTCTTTTGATTTTAACAAATATTTATAATATATGACAGTTTTAACCATTTTGATATGTAGCTTTTCTAAAGAAACTGATATTTTTCAAAATTAAGTGATTCTTAAACCTTCTATTAAGAAAAAAGAATCATCATTATGTATCCTCGTATAAATACTGTTTTATTAAGGGATTTCATTTTGATAATTTAAATTTAAAATGTAATATATTGATATTAGCGGGCTTTTTTTTCCTAATTTTCTTTCTCATATCTTTTTTTTTTTTTTAATAAATCTTATTTTGGTCTGTACATTTGCTTTCCATGTTACTCCTCAAACTTTGGGTGTCCCAACAGGTGATACTCGTCCCATGTCCCTGAACTTGTGTCCTACCACGAACCCATTTCTAAACCTTCACTCTTCGTTTATAATTTTCCCGGAAAGGAGAGAAAATTTATAAAAAAAAAGTTAACTATCCTATCATCGAGAATATGTAGACTGTAAGTCATATAAATGTCAATTCCGTTTTTAATTCTATTAACTAGAGACCCATCACCGAAAACCTCAAGCCTTGGAATTAACTGATAGATTGAAACCAGTGCTTCAATCTGATTAAATCTTATGCTTTCCCTTCCATTGTCATTTTATTAATTGTAAATTCGTTATTGAGCAGATGGGTGTGCTTAAATTTCTCTCTGCAAGAATTGTGCTATTTTTTTAATTGAATTCCGTTGGATTTTCAGGTGGAAAAGATTCCTGATACATTTCAATCAGCAAAGCATTATTTTTCATCATTTATATACACTTTACTGGAAGAAACACGGGCTGAACTGTCTTTAAGTTTGGGGCTTATTTTCAGAGCCCCTTTTGCTGAAGTTATCCGTGTTTACGGCGAATCAGATGAAGAATTGCCATACAAATGCCAGGAAGCACACGGAGGAATAGGTTTGCTGGGCGTTGCTTGGATCCTCAAGAGTAGTAAACAGCTCGGCGATCTTGTTATTTTTGTAAGATTCTAACTCGGAAACTTTTTCTGACGTACAAACTGGAGAGGGAAGTCGTCGCGGCTTTTATGATGGTCGCGTAAGCTGAAGAGAATGAGATTGAAGATGGAAATACATCTGTTTGTTTTAATGTCAAAGTATCAAAAGGGACTAGAGAAGGAGGTGGGAAGAACAAATGGGCATTTGTGTTTTTCCTAACGAATATGACAACTAATGAAAGAATTTGGAATGCATTACACATGTCTGGGAATCTGAACATTGTCAAAGAAGTTCTCTTTTCAGAGTCAATGGTGAGCAATACGATATGAATGTGCTATAGAAAATTTTCACTTGTTTGCTTTTGCATGGAATCTCAAAATTTGATTGTAAATTTACAGGTTAAAGAAAGTTAGAACTCTGTTCAGAGGCAGCAGTGGTTACGCACTGGATAACTTGGCAATAACCTATAGTGTCTAAGCCGAATAAGTCTCAAATAGTCGCGGTTTCGGCTTGTCTTCGTAAAATTCACTGCAGCCACAAGTCATCTCTGGAACTTATCTGTGGCCCACCAGGAACAGGGAAGACTAGAACTATTAGTGTATTGCTATGCTCTTTATTGGGAACGAACATAAGGACTCTCACTCTGTGCTCTCACGCTGTTGCTGTTAAGGAGGTGGCATCTCAGGTTATGAAGCATTTTAAAGAGTCATTTGAAACCGGCACCCAAAAGGATTCTTCGATTCGTTCCTTGGGAGATCTTCTCTTCTTTGGTGACTATGACTCCACTTCAGTTGGTTCAGAGTTGAAAGAGATATATTTGGATCATCGTGTAGAAAGACTTGCAAAGTGCTTTGAGCCACTAAATGGTTGGAGGCAGTCTTTCAAATCAATGATAGGTTTCCTTCAAGAAGGTGTTTCTCAGGATCGTGTCACTGAATATGAATTGTCTGAAACATTGGAAGGCAGCAGGGGAGATAACAAATCATATCTTCAGTTGGCACGAGAGCAGTTCACATCTACTTCTTTGCATCTCAGAGAAGTTGTCACTATCTTGTCTACCCATATACCCAAAGCTTTATCTTGGAACAAACTTCCAAGCAATGTTATTCTGCTAGACTTTCTCAGTTCATCGGAATATTTGCTGCATCAGGACGATATGGTGTTCGATGACTCAGGAAAACCTTGTCTTGCAGGAAAGAAAATGTTAAGCATCTGTGATTCTTCTAAGTCTCTTGCAGCTTCATCAACTTTGATTGGCATCAGAAGTATATGCCTTAACATTCTTAAAAGTCTTAGGATGTCCCTGGATAAACTTCAATTTCCAAAAGATAACAGAAAAGATTTATTAATGGAGTTCTGTTTGCAAACAGCTTCCTCTATTTTCTCCACTGCTTCTGATTCCCATAAACTACACTTGGTGGATATAAAGCCACTAGACGTTTTAGTTATAGATGAAGCTGCTCAGTTAAAAGAGTCTGAGTCAACCATTCCACTCCAACTTCGTACAAGCTTACATTCTGGTTGAGATAAGTTCCAATTACTCTCAACAATTGAGAGCAAGGTGAGCACACAAATATCAATCGTGTTCATAAAGACTGAAATGCTGAAACTATTCTCATAGTTCCTCAATGGTAATTTCTTTTACCCCGAAGGTTTGTTTTGAAGATATGGTTTTCTAATCCCCTTCAGTGTTTTCTATTTATCAATAGATTTTGTGATAAAGGGCTACTGGCGAAGCTTATATGAAAGATTGAGTTCACTGGATCATGAAAGCACTTGCTCGTTCTATTACAGCATCGGAACATCCAGCAATCAGTTTGTTTCCATGCTCTCAAATTTTTATACAACCAAATGTTGGATGCTCCAAATGTTAATTGTAGCCTATGGAAAAGAATATCTTACCAGCCCAGTTTTTAGACCATATTCATTCATAAATATACATTGTGGAAGGGAGGAAGTGGATGAAGTTGGCCACAGTGTAAAAAATATGGTAGAGGTAGCTGTTTTGATGAAGATAGTACAGAATCTATACCAAGGTATGCCAATTTTATGTTGCGTTTCTATTTTTTCTTTGAATGCTGATCTCTGTTTTCTGAAAACCAGAACATTCAAAATGTTGAGGAAAATTTGTCCATAAGTTCATTTCTGAGAATTGTATGGAAACGAAAAAATGAAAAGACTAATTTCTTTACACCCTTATTTTTCTTTAAGCGCTTTTTCTTATCCTTACTTCTATACACCTTGTCATACACTGCAAATATATTTACCTTCTTGGTTCTCCATATCTGGATATTTGGCACGCTGAACTATCTTCTCATGATGTTTCATTCCCTACACTTCAAACTTCTTGATTTGTTTAGTTGATACCATAACTACACTAATAGTATTTTTTTTTTTCTTTTTGAGCCATGATTTTCTTTGGGGTTCAAGTACTTATTCCAACTTGTCAGTTTCTCTTCCTGTAACCATTTATATTTCTTACGAACTCAGACCATTTGGTAGATGCTTTCTTGCTTTTCCATTGGAACTTATTCTATGAATAATATTAAATCGCGCAATCCTGTATCTTGAAAATATAGAGGAGGTGCAAATCTCAAGTAAATTGTTTCCTGAAAGGCCATTGTCCCTTCTTCCTTTGTATCAATTCCACTCTGGCTCTTTCAAATATGTTTTTTGAGAGAACTTTTAGTAAAGCATACTCCTCTCTATATACATTCTTAAAAATCAAGGGTTCTTTATATAATATTTTGGTTTATGCCACTAATTTTCTAAATGATTCTAAGAAAGAATGTTTCATGGTTCTGATATTCTGTTAGATTGATTTTGTAATAATATTTTTAATTGTTCTCTATCCAGCTTGGACAAAATGGAACAAACAGGAGCTTAACTGGTACTATCTCCATACTGCTCGCAATTTGAAAATTCAGCGAAAACTCGGTCAGAAGTATGAGAACAATGATAGGTTTTCAATTAAGGTACAGACAGTTGATGGGTTCCAGGGTGGAGAAGAAGATATAATACTGATATCAACTGGTTCGAACCTCACACTCGGATCAGTTGGGTTGATGGCTGGATCTTAAAATAATCAAACGTTGCTCTGATAAGAGCTAGGTAAGGCTTCAAATGTATTCTTTAAATAATCCCTTTCCAATCTTTCTACTGTTAATATTATGATGCAAATGACTTCATTTTGCCTTTCCAGACATTGTCTTTGGATTCTGGGGCACGAAAGGACCCTAGTTATGAGTGAAACAGTGTGGAAAGATATTGTCTGTGATGCTAAGGATCGACATTGTCTTTCAAATGCTGATGAAGATTGTGATTTGGCCAATGCTATAGTTAAGGTCAAGGCAGAACTTGATCAACTTGATGATTTGCTTGATAAGGATAGTTCACTGTTCGACAATGCAAGATGGAAGGTGTGTAGTATCTAGATTTTATTAAATTATTTATTTTTTCTTTCACTAATGTTTCCTTCTAAGGCACCATTGCTTTCCTGACCTTGCATTTTAGCACAGTTTATTTCTGGTATGTTTTGCATAGTCACCTCAAATAAGATATCTTAGCTAAGATCTTATCCCTGTTTTATTTCCATCCATACCTAGGTTATTTTCAGTGAGAATTTTAGAACAGTATTCAATAACTTGAAGTCATCACAGACTCGGAATATGGTCATCATCCTATTACTGACTTTCAACTGGTTGGCACTCCAAAAGGAGAATATGGATCTCCCATGTAAAATTCTTCCAAGATTTTAAAATTCAAGGTGGGATATCTGTACATCATTTGCTTTAAATGATGTTGTGAAGGAAGGTAGCTCACTGTACCCAAGTTCTTAAGGTTTGGGATATAGTACCCCCGAGGATATTCCAAAGCTGGCTGGAACACCTGACAGCATATTTCAAACGTATAGCCACGTGATTATCTCAGTCGCTATAGAAGAAATGTCGGAGGTAAGTGTTTTCTTTGTTATTTTTTTAAACTCAATTGAAAACTGATTCAGATTTTAACCTGTTTTTTAAACACAGGAAATTTGAAATTCATCGTGAGCTGGAGAATTTCCAATGATATTGTTCATCACGAGTCTCGCTATAATGCAACTGGTAGAAATTCCAACGCCAGCGGTTTGGCCAGAAGAGGTGGCCACTCAACTGTGAGTGAGAGCTTTTTAGTTATGAAATTTTACTCCTTGACATGTAATATGGTGCAACACTTAATTTCTGGCCATGATGGTGGAGAATTGGATCTTCCCTATGAATTAAGTGACCAAGAAAGGAGATTGTTCTCTTCAATAAAAAGCACTTTTTATATTTTTGAAGGTCTGGCACCGGAAAATTGGAGCAGTTTTGACTATAGTTAACTCCAGAAAAAGAGCAACTGTCTCAGAGAAGCTTCAGTGGAGTTATATAATTTTGAGGGAAATTCATCTTTGCATGCTAGCCAGAGAAATGAAATTGGTGAATGCTCTGGAGATGCAAAGAAGGCATGCTTGCACCAACTTTTTGTTACAGTTAGTCCAAGACTCTGTAATTCCATTAGACAACAGTTATCTCACTTCCAAAGGTGAGTGAAGAATTATTATACATCAACAACCTTTCTACTATTTATTGTTTGTATATAAGCACTTGGGGTCTTACTATACAGCAGTCCCTTTTCATTTTCAAAATTATACTATTAGATTGTGTATCATGCATATAAAAGGCAAGGCATAGATGTACCGTTGAGAAGACGGAAAAATAAATTTTCATTTTTATGTTTAAGCTTCATACTTTTCCTATACTTCCTGATGGAAAAAAGTTTGATGTGCAAGTGAGACTGCATTATCTTCATTTTGACATGTAATCAGTAATCTTTTATTTGAAAATAGTTTAGCATTCTAAAATACAATAAGGATGTTTCTGCTTTCTAACTGTATTTTCGGAATTGTAGCTTTACTTCGGGGAAATTTGGCAAAGCAGTTCAATAAATTTGGATTATACTGATGAAAATGCAATTCGCTGATATTCCAGATTCGCTTGTTAATATCCCATCAAAGTCATACCCCTGTCATTACATCACAAGTTTTAATGATGCTTGATGGAACAGTGGGTAATTCATACTTCAAGATTTCCTTGAAGCACACATAAACTTCAGAAAAGTTGTTGCCCTGCAATCCTTTATCAGATCAAGAGAGGTTAATTGTGAGAGATTCCTATCATCTTACTGGCCCCATTTCATGAAGAATCTTGACCCTTCTGCAGTTTTTACTGAGATTATTTCTCATATAAAAGGTGGGTTAGAAGCAGGAAAGTCCCATGGTGGTAGACTCGCCATGTGGGAGACTCATCTTCTACTATCTGAGGGTCGGGTGTCTACTCTTACCAGGGAGCAAAGGGACACAGTCTATGATATTTTTCTGAAATATGAAAAGAAAAAGACCAAGGAGGGTGAATATGATTTGGCTGACTTAGTAATGGATCTTCATTTTCGACTTAGAAATGAAGGATATGAAGGGGATCAAATTGATTTTGTGTACATTGATGAAGTGCAGGACCTGACCATGAGACAGATATCTCTTTTCAAGTATGTCAGCAATAATATTGATTGGTATTTATCAAGCCTTCAGGTGACACGCGCTATGACTATTGCCAAGGGTCTATTTAGGTTCCAATATATACGCCATTTGTTCTTCAAGGAATTTTATTGGGCTCTAGAATTGATTCGACCAGTTGATAAAGAAAGACAAAGGAGTAATATCAAAATTTTTCATTTGAGCCAGAATTTCATGACACATGCTGGCGTGCTGAACTTAAAGGCACAAAGCGTGACTGACCTTATTTACTCATTTCTTCCTTGAACTATTGATGTATTGAACCCAGAGACAAGTCTTATAGGATGGGCAAGGTGACCCCAGTTTTACTGGAAGTTGAAATGTCAGAGATGCATTAGTAACCATTTTTGGAGATGGAAAAGGGAATGTTGGTTTTGGAGCGGATCAGGTTATATTAGTGCGGAATGATTCTGTTAAGGAGGAAATTTCTAAATATGTTGGAAAGCAGGCTCTTGTCCTGACAATATGGGAGTGCAAAGGCCTAGAGTTTCGGGTAAATTATATCTCATTTATAATCCATAAATTTGCTTGTTTATATTTCTTATGATTTCTTTTGAGAAAAAAGAGTTGAGATTCTTAGCTTCCGTCCTTTCATCAGCTTAGTCTTTTCTATGATTTCCTGCTACTGTTCTAAATCCTTCATGACAGTATCATATGGTAACAATTCATACAGTTCTATTCATATAGTATTTCCTAATGATTTTAGTATTTGTAAGCTGAATGTGCAATAGCTTCTAATCTCTTCATGTGGTAGATGTCATCTCAAGTCTGGCTGATCAGCTGTTTGACTTTATTGTTCTCATTTCAGGATGTCTTCAGATATCCTTTGTCATGCCTTTCAAAAACCATTGGAGAGTAATATTATATCAGTTTATGAATAACATTGATTTGGTTGATTGTAAATCCCTTTCATCATTTCCAAACTTTGATGAGGCAAAACACAATGTCTTGTGCTCTGAGCTGAAGCAATTATATGTGGCAATAACCCGTACGAGGCAAAGGTTATGGATCTGTGATAATATAGATGAAGTTTCCAAACCAAATGCTTGAATGACAAAAAGTTGTCCTCATTGAGGGTCAGATGTCTGCATGATTTACTTGCCTGTGGGGAATGCAAGCTGCGCTAGCATGGCATTGAGTGACGTCAAGGTTTCAGTTTGATTTTTAATATTTTTGTTCTTTGCCATTGCCAACTTTATTTGTCTATCTTTTCTATTAGCACCACCTGTTGCTGGTAAACTGAAAAATCTAATTACATTTACTGCAGTTCCCATTTATCACCTCCTTTTAGTTATTGATACTGCTATTCAAGCTCTGCTGCTGCTGTTGCTATTGAATTTTAGTTGATTGTGAGGCTCCTTTATTCATATCTTTTCGAGTACTATTATTGTTTTTACTACTGCGGCAGCTCTTCTATGAACGCAACTATGCAATGGCTAGAATGTGCTTTGAAAAAGCAGCGGACAATGACAACGAAAGCCTATGGTACGCTGATCTTCAAGCATTTGGTAAAGTATATCAAGTTCAAGCCTTCAAATAGCTAGAACTTACCTAGTGAGAGGCGGCTGAGATATTTGAAGCCACGCAAGGCTAATATGCTGCCTAGTGCTTTTTTGAAATGCAGAACTATGAAAGACAGGTATCTGCTATTTTCTTTAACAGGGCTATATCATTTTTGAATGCAAAGTTTTCATATCAGGGACTCTTATCTGAAGATTAAGGCATATCCTGCAGCAACAAGTAGTAACTGTAAATTTTATTGTTTTACTTTGAAATTATTTTATTGACATTGATATTGTAACATAATACCTGAGCAGGTAGAATTTAGGAGGAAAAATGCGGGGAAACTAAGCTATATAGAGCCGGGGAGTGTTTTTCTCTTGCAGGATGCTACACGTTCAGCTAAGGTATACTAAAGGAAACTATTTCTCGGAGTGTTTGGCCGTATGCATTAAAGGAAGACTCTTCTACATGGATTTGCAGTTCATCCAGCAGTGGAAACAAAACTGTGAAGGTTCTATTGAAGAAAGTGACGAAATACAAAGAATTGAAGAGAAAGTACTTGAAGGATGTGCACGGCACTGTCATCTGCTTAAATGATCTCACAGGCATGATGAAGTATGTTAGAGCTTTCCATTCCATTGAGTCGATTTTCTCTTTCTTGAGGGAATTATCTTGTTTCGATGAGCTTCTTTTGATTGAAAAAGAAAAGGAGAACTTTGTTGAGGCTGCAAGTATTGCAAAGCAGATTGGAGATATATCATTGGAGGTTGAAATGCTGGTGAAGGCTCAATGTTTCAAAGATGCATCAAAGGCTATTCTGTCTTATGTGTTAGTCAATTCTCTTTGGACACTTGGAAGCAAAGGATGGCCTTTGAAGCAGTTTATGCGAAAGGAGGAGCTTGTAAACAAAGCCAAAGTAAATGCTAAGAGCGTTTCAACACAATTTTATGGATTTATCTGTACAGAGGTTGTCATCTTGTCCCATGAACAGTTCAACTTGTTTGAGCTGGATCAGCATTTTAGATCTTCATGGAATCATGGAAGTGTTACAGGTCAAATCCATTCAAACTTTGATTTACTTTCGGAACTTTTGGAAGGATGATATTGTCAATGTATTAGGATATCTTGGTGGAGCTGTTAAGAAATATGTGGATTATAGAGAGTTCTGTTTGAATTACATGGGTGTGCTGAAGCAGTCCCATAAGCGAACTCCTCTTTACCTTATACTCAACCCTGAGGCAGATTGGGTAAGGAAAACCAATGACAGATTTTTGCATAGAAAAGGAAAATTGGTCTTCATTGATGCAAGTCAATTTGTCTCTGCTGCCAGGAGTTACTGGTATTCAGAATTACTTTCTGTATGCATAAAGATTTTGGAATGCCTATTGTTTTTGGGGTCGTATTGCCAGGGATATGTCTTCACAACTAAAGCTTTGGTTGCTGAATGGCCTTTTTCCTGGCGGTTGGAGATCACTCCCAGTTCGCTGACTGATGTGGATGCATCTGAGAAGACTCGGATATTGGGTGACACCTACGGTTCATAGCCACCATGGTTCGGGAGCTACTTTGCAAACAGAAGGGAATGGCGAAATGGCTTGAAAAATCTAATGCAAATTTGGAGGACTATCCAATACTGGTGTTAAGACTAGTCGTGATAACGTGCTTAACTTGTGTGAATTCCGGAAATCATTTTGATTTACTCTTTGATTTGCTTCGTAGGAACCACATTTGTTCACATCTGCCAGAGCCATTCCACGAGGCTTTTCTTGGTAGACAGAACCGCAGTTTTATTGAAGTGCTTGCTAAAGCTCTTAAGCAGATTGATAGTGTGCTTTTGATAGTGAGCTGGGGAAAAAATCATTTTCACTTCTCTGCTGATGCAATTCTGGTGGATGATATGGTCAATCACAGAAAAGAGAGCCTTCTAACGGTACTGTTTCCGAAAAATATTTCAAACTCATCTGAGCATGAGCCTGAGCCTGAGCCTGATCCTGAGCCTGAGCCTGAGCATGAGCCTGAGCATGAGCCTGAGCCTGAGCCTAAGCATGAGCCTGAGCATGAGCCTGAGCCTGAGCATGAGCATGAGCCTGAGCCTGAGCATGAGCCTGAGCATGAGCCTGAGCCTGAGAGCCTGAGCCTGAGCCTGATCATGATGAACCTGAGCCTGAGCCTGAGCCTGAGCCTGAGCCTGAGCCTGAGCCTGAACCTGAGCCTGCTTCTTCAAATTCTTCCACTGCAGATCAAAACTTGAAGGTGAGGAATGGAGCTGAAGAAAATAATCTGCAGGAGAATTATGAACACTTCTGTGAAATATTTAACGTTCTAAAGCCTTTAGAGAATGTCAAGGATGAAAGCATGGAAACCTTCACTTTAAATGTCCCAGATATGAAGGTAAATACCAAATTTCTTCTTTTTTTTTTCTTTGTATTTTGAGAAAGCATGCAACCACATTAAATACGGTTAACCTTTGACATGCTCTCTCTTGAAATTTTCAGATCTTGGTGGAGAAAAGTATTAACCTCATAGTTACTCTCATGACCCAATACTTTCAGATGATCCCTTGTGACAGTGAAGATGAAAACATTCCTCGGAAACCGAAGAGGATCAAAGAAGACGGGAATCTTCTTTGGCATGCAAACAGGATGGTAGATGACCTTAAGCAGCTTTCTCATCTGCTGAATGCCAGTTCAGCTTTAAGGTATCATATTTTGGAATTTGTCTACACTGAAGTAGTCATCTTTTATTTAATGCATCAGAACTATGTTTCTGTAATGGATCGAAGACAGTACTTTAAAGCAGTTTATTGCTTTCTTGTTTTCAGTGGGAAGAATCTAGAGGCAAAAGTGTCAAGCATTCAACTACTGTATAAGAAGTTGCAGTCAGGAAAGGGGAGGATTGAGCCTTTCATAAGAGATGTATGCTTGAATAATGATGCAGCAGCTGGGTCCTGGATTACTGAAGATAAATGATGAAATCATAGCTATTATTAGTAATGTCTCAATACTTTTTCTTTTTCTTTTTTATGCTATAATAGCTTTTTACTGTTCAATGCTTTTTCCCAGTCCAAACTTAGAATGTAATAACATCAAGGGTAAATTTGGGAACAAGAGAAGGATAAGCATTTCTTTTTTCCTGAGCAAAATAAAATATGGTGGGAATGGAATGAGTATAAAAGGAGGAATGGAATCTCATTCTTCCTCCTTTCAATTCTATGACCGTTTTAATTCACAAATAAATAAGTTCCCCTTCAAATGCTTTTTCTTTCATTTAGAAATTTAAAAAAAAGTGTTAGATAAAAATCTTTAATTATTCTTTCGATTATTTTCTTTTTTAACTTATTTTTAAAAATAATTATTCATGATTGAAAATAAAAGTTATAAATAAATTATAAATAATTCTTCTTGTTTCCTATCTTCAAAAAACAAAAAAGAATAAGGAAAATAGTTTTGTTCCCATTTTTTTTGTTTTAGTAAAACATAAAGAACACAAAAACATTAAATACAGAATTATATTCAATTTCTCCCTCTTCATTCCCTCGTAGCAATGCACCCTAACATAGAATAGTCTGTATTTATATATAAAAAACAAGGTCTGTTTGCTTTCTATTTTTAAAAATTATTTCGTTATCAAAAATAAGTAAAATAAGAAGGACATGTTTGGTTCTTTTTTCTTTTTTTTTGTTATGAAAAAACACAAATAATACATAAAACATTAAATTTAGATAACATTAACAATTTTCAAAGAATATCAAAATGGTGTTCTCTATATTTTCAAAAAAGTTCATAATAATAGTTTTCAAAAACATGTTTTCTAGTCTTAGAAGTTAAAACAAACAAAAGACAAAACTTGTAAGATATGCTAGGCAATGGTTTTCTAAATCATTTTTTTATTCTCAAAAAAAAAAAAGAGAACATTCTACATATGAGATTTGATAGTAAAAAATTATTTCTAACCATGAAAAATAAGTTAAAAATTATTTTAGTTTTTCAAACAAGTATTTATTTTATAAAGCTGGGCTTCTCAAAATCATTAAAAATATCTTTGAATAATTTTTTTTAAATAATTATATAAATGAGAAAGTAAACATTTAAAGATAAAATACTACATATATTAAAAATTATTTCTAAAATATATTTATGCCGAAAACATTTAGGGTTCATCAGCATAAATCTTGTGAACGAAACACTATAAAATTGTTTTAAACATGACCTTCCGTTTCTAGATATAGGAAACAAACCGTTTTTTGTTTTATAAAATAGTTGTAAAAAAATTGACAAAAATAAAATATAAATATCTTTGAAACTTAAAATATTTCCGAACGTCCTTTAGTGCTCTCAAATATTTTCTTAGATTATTTCTTACTGTTTACACTTTACACTAAAAATGAATTTTTGTGCTCAAATCGTATTTGAATAATTACTCGGCCCAAAGGGTAGTGGAATAGGCCAAATAGATATATCAAACCCAAACCGAGCCCAACCCAGTCCGATAAAACCCAAGTCCATGATATTCAGCCCATGAAAAAGTATAAGGACATTTCTAGAATTTTTCAATTTGTCAAAGTAACCAATTCAGAATGATGAGACTTTGTCTCAAAAGTAAGTGGATGAGACTTTTTCTCCAACTCAAGTTGGCAAAACGTGGGTAATTATTGTTAATGGATAAATAACTTGGAGAACAAGATGTTAGTGGATAAATGACTTGGAGAACAAGACTTAGTGTGGGTACGCGGACCGCTATCGATAAAGTGGGCTGGAGCAATATCTGTAATACCTATGCATGTAAGATCTAAACGCCAAAGTAAAAGACCGAGAAAACTCACCACAACCAAGATTCAAAATAGAGCATTTCAACATTTTCTTAATTTGTCTACAAGTTCATCAACAGCCTTTTCAGATTACTAGCTTAGTTTTAGATATTCTTTCCAAGCATTTTATTACTTTAAAGCTTTGTTGCTTCAATTCATTTTCAGTCTATTTTACAGTGAAATTTGTTACCTTTCAAGCTAGTCCGTATAATTTTTTTCTCAGGCATTTAGGAAGATCCTACAAAAAAGTTCTCATGTGGTGAAGCTCAATCGCAAACCTTCGCCTAATGGAATTGTACGTAAAATGGATCGATGGATTTATCGCCATGCCTATCCTTCCCAGACAACATGGAAGTGAGCAGCTAAAGTTCCTCAAGGGCTTATGGAGCCCACCAAGTTGGTGACAAAATGCGATATCGGATTAGGGAGACATGGCTATTTTTAAATAACTATTCTAAGTAATGCAATCAATTACTCCAAGGGCTGCGCCAATAGTCAAAATTAGCGGTGGCAAGTATAGTTGATATCACCGCTTAACTCCATCTACCAGCTGCCTTTCAAAGGATGGGCCCGCTGGCCACCTGGGAAAATCTCACCACCATCAAAGGGACACAATTTCATCTTAGTTGCTATGTGATCATCACCAACATGAGGCGCATTCTCAAATATTAGCTGCATAGATGTGATCCAATTCATCAAGGAACATATCATTCATAGGTTTGGAATTCCTCAATCCACTACAATCGACCAAGGCACTATGTTCACTGGGGATGAGATGATCAGTATTTTGTTGACGACTATGGCATTCAACTCATCGATCTACTCCCTTTACGCCAAGAAAAATGGGCGGGTGCGTAAGCTTCTAATAAGGTATTGATAAACATCCTAGAGAAGATGCCAGAGGACAATCCTAGAGATTTAGCACAAAATTTTATCTAAGACCTTATGGGCTTATAGAACTTCTAAAATAGATTCTACAAGGGTAAGTCCTACTCTAAATATATGGATACGATGCAAGGCTTCAATGGAGGTGGTAGTTCTTTTCTCTAAGAGTATCCGGCATACAATGGCTTCAATGCCTGCTAGAATACAAAGTAGAGGCCGCGATGATGGAACTGAGGCATCGATGGGAAAAGATTACAAGGCTGACCACTTCATGATCCAAAGCACGTGGCCAGGGCCTATAAATGCTTGGGTCAAGAAAGAGTGTTGAAGAAAGGAGCTCATAGCGGGAGTTCGCCTTATCAGAAGCAAAGATGAATTAGGGAAATGGTTCTAAACCGGAGGGACCATTCAAGGTTTACCAAGTACTGTCTGGAAATGCTTATTGGCTATCAAGCCTTGAAGGAGATTTTCACACAAAGGTTCATCAATGAAAGTAATTAATAAATACTTCTTCCGCTAATGTAAAATGTCGGATACTACCAAGAAAAAATTAAGATGTTAGGGAATGAGGGAGTAACAAGCAAATAGGTCTCACCGACCATTTTGTGAAGAAAACTATTCCTAGTAGTTACTTCTGAGGATAAAGAGCATACAGGTCATCATTTCTCAAACTCAGATTCTTGAAGATATGCTTGTTATAATTTCAATTGTTTATGAATAAACAAAGTAAGTTCCATGACCACTTTAGGATTGGAGAAATATTGGATGACTTAGTGATAAAGTGGCTTCTTGGCCATTGCATTCATTAGCACATTAATTTCTCCAAGGGTTGTCCTTGTTCACTCTCCGGATAGGTCCCAAGATTATTAAGGTCATTGGAGAAATAGATACACATATTAAGGAAATAAGAGCATAAATATCCGAGTGAATAAGGCAGCCTCAGCCACTTGATGCCACACATATTTCCCAACATAGCGACTCTTGGACAGACCATGAGGGTACATAACTCATTCAGGATTGAGGAAATAAGCCCTCATGTCAATCGATTAAAGGAAAGTGACTTTGTAGCCACATGTCATCTAAATGCAAGATTTAAAAATCGACTGTTACATCATTACACGGCGACAAAGCTATTCTTGAGTGCAAAAATGGAAAATCTAGCTTTCAAGAAGGAGTACTGGTTTAGTCATTACTTAAGAAGTTGTTTCAAGTCGCAGGAAGACGTCAGCCACAGCGAAGGCCATATTGCCGTCAGGGCTTGGCAGGGATATAATCAAAGACCATCTGCCGTGTTCTCGGCCATGGCGAAGATGTTGTTCAAGCATATGAAGACGTTTCGCTAAGGCGATGGCCATTGCCCGCCACTGAGAGAAAGTTGTTGAAAGATTTAATTTCGAGTCTACCATGACAAAGATGTTGTTTGCCATGGCAAAGACTGTTGTTCGTCGCAGTGAAGAGAAAACATATGTTTCTATCCTAGTTTTGAGTCAAACCAGACTTCTTAGCCATAGTTCTCAAGCATGCAAATTCTTCCCCAACACACAACAATCAATATATATATTCAAAAATAAATAGTATGATTTTAGCCACTATTTCATCAATTTCTCCAGAGCAGTACCTGATAGACACAGTATATCATCATCATTCACACGCAAGCACACTTCCAAAGGTAGGCCATGTCGCCTTGGTCTATCAATGCATCGTCACGGTTAAAATTGCACGGTGATAGTGTTCGGCTGGAACTGCAAGCAAGATACAAGTTCATCACATACAAAGGTAAACCTAGTGCCATCTTGGTCCACTAATGCAATGTTATGTTGCGGAGTGCACTCTGCGGCAATGTTGCGAGTTTCCATCGTAACAATATAAGAAAATCGCGCATTTCAAGAGCAAGTCTCAAGTACGGTCACTTTTAAAATCTAACAAAAAGAGATAAACCAGCATGATAAGGTCAAGGGTCATGCCAAACCATTAACCGTGTCTAAATGGTGAGATCGATCTTAGGAAAACTAAAAGATCTCAATGAAGATTCCAGAACCCGTGCCAGTTCTTGGCGAAGCACTAACTGGCCGTAATCGGGAGGTTAGATTAGCAGCCTTTCCCCTCATAGAGGGTAGAAAATCACCTAAGAAAATGGTCTTTTGCTGGTGCTTTAGGCCTCAAGTGCTACATGAACCTCACCTTGTCGATCAAAAGAAGATAACTCTGCTTTTCGCCAATTTCTTTCTCACGGCCACCTAATTCACTCTTCCTCAAGTATGATACTTAATTTTTACTCTCTCTCCCTCCACCTGATGTCCCGCCAGCAGATAACTGATTGCTCATACTCAAATTTTTCTCCCTCAATTTCTCCAACTCGTATATCACTGGCATTCTCCCTTACACATGTCTAATGCAAAGAAAATACTCAAGAGCACTAAGTGTACATTGCCATAGCCGCATGAAAAGCATCTTTTTAGATAGTGGATGGGGAGAGAAGGTCCAAGCTCAGCAGATGACTAATGGTGGAGTGGGCAACAACTACATTCGATTCGGTAGGAGGTTTGGATGGTGGCTCAACATGAGGAGTGGCTTGGTCCAAAAAGGAAATATCCAAGGAAGGAACTGCTCCTACTTCAAATGCAAGGTAAAACTATGAGAGACTCCGTGGAAAGACAAAGGTAAGGAAAATAAAAATGGATGAAATGTAGCTGAAAGGAGAGGTAAAGGTTCACCTAAGGAATCTGCAAAAAGCAAAAGAACTGAAGAGTTTGCCCAATGGAGCCCCTGCACAGCCTAAAATGGTCATCTTCCACTGGAAGATCATTAGCGAAATTACCTCCTTAAAGATAGTTGAACTACTCTTGCTTTTTAGATCTGGCCGACAAAGATCATTTCTTCCTGTGCATTGATACTCCTCTTCAATTTCTTCAATCTCTATAGGATTGTTCCTGCGGTGTTAGAAAATTCAAGCTCGGAAGCCATCCTATGAGACTTCCTGAGTTTGAAGAGAGTTTCCTGGCTGTTTTAAAACCAAACCGACTGACCCGGTTAGACTGAAGCCACCGCGAACCTACATCAAACGGTCCAGCTTCAAAGGAAAGCCGATAATCGGTTTTAACCAGTTAGGAACCAATCCGCTGAACCCATTTAACTATTATTGAATCGGGCTGAATCGCTTTAACCGGGACGTAACCAAGGTTGAACTAGTTAAAATCTATTCATAATTATTTCTTATTTTTAATACAATATATTAATTATCTATTTATGACGCCACGGCCTTCAAACTACCGCTTGACCACAATTCAACCAATGAACCGTGAACTGATAACTTTTCCTGTTCAATCATCGGTCTAGTTTTTAAAACATTAGGTATTCTTCACTATAGATAGTTTAACAAGAGGAGGCTTAGATTGCCCAACCCTTTTCTTCAATTTCAATGGCCTTGCAGGAAGAGGAAGTAAAACCTGTATAGCACAAGGCAAAGTTAGAGGTCGAGGTGAAAGTCAAAGAACTGTATGCAAGAAACAATGAATAAAATTTCATGTACCTGAGGAAGAAGGGCAGGAGTTGATAAGATCATTAAATCTAATGAACCACCAGGTGGAGAAGGATTCTATATCTGATAGCATAATGGTCTTCGCTGGCAAGTAGGAGTCTCGATAGGATCACACTTGACTCTACTAATGCTATAGTTGTCCCTGGGGTAAGGAAGGAAACGGAGGGATAAACCGAAGAACCGAATCGGGAGCCCAAGGGCGAGAGCAACAGGTAAGAAACTCGCAAGATGAAGACAACTTGAAAGGGGAAAATCATAACAGCCCCTGTAGATCAAGTCCATACAAATCGTGTCATAATGTTGGATGAATATTTAAAATCCAAAGGCGTAGGCTAGAAAACTAAGATCTCGTCGCTGTCGGGCTGGAAATAGCGCGCCAGAGGCAGCCGAGATACAAGAAACGGTCCGCTGCTAAGGAAAAAAGAAGAAAGACAAGCTTAAGATATAATCCTAATGGAGGGAAAAGAGTCACACTCCATATCAAGAAAATAAAGCAAAAAGAAAGCCCAACTGGTGACAAAACTAAAGGGCTCATCCCACCCTCTGGTAAGGTATCTCACTCACATATTTGCCCATGGATTGGTACAAGGAGGCCAAGAGAATGGTACCCAAAGCATAGGGCCGTCCAATGGAAAGAGCCCCAACCAGAGGAAGATACTTCATGGAAGGCTTACCTGAATGAGAAAAAAAGGCAAAACGACAAAGAAGAACCCACAAGAATTCTATGCACTATGTGGTAGAAGGTACCCTGCAAGCAGGTTCGCCACTTCCTAGTCAAGCATAATGAAGAAGTCCGGAAGTGGAAGAAACTTCAAGATGAGGAAGCAATGGGTCATGGACATCTAGGAGACATATGGCCTCTAAACCCTCAACATGCAATCTAGTAAAGATAGAAATGTCCCTGGCTGTAATGGAAAGGTGAATCTAAAAGAAAGATAAAAATGAATTCAAATCCCGTAATTCAAAACCTCAAGGCGCACTTTCATCAACCAAAATCAAGGTTACTTCCCACCTTGGTAAGCTTAATGAATTGGGCGCACAATACTTAAGGATTCCCAGTGTCCTTGGAAATGAGGAGATAGTCTGCCTACCTGTGTTATCCAATCCATGGCGCTATAGGTCATGACTTGTCGGCAGAAATATACTCTGAGTTCTTTCCAAGAAGTATCTCTTATAAGTAACGCAGAAATGGAAAAGTCGGGACAAAAATAGCCATACATCTCCAATAGAATGAGAGCAATCCAACCCAACAAGAGAGTGGAAGAGGTGCCTGTGGTCAGACTTTTTGTTATATTATTTTACTTTATAGCATTTTCTGCTATTATAAATTTTTTTATTTTTTTTTATTCGATATTTTATTGGTTTTAAGTGATAAAAATAGATATTTTTAAAGTGAGAATTCGCATAGTGGATTAGTGCACCCCAAATTAAGCCTTAGTAGTTTAATGATATGTTTAGGGTATAACACAAGTTAAAGTAAAACCGAAATTAATACAAGAGTCAAGGTTAAATTGGTAAAATGTCAAAATGAGGACCCAAATGTCATAAATGAAGAAGAGTATATGCCAAAGTAGAAATGTGATAAGTTGTTATGCAAATGAAATAGAAATGAATGGTTTTTAATGCAAAAAATGAAAAAACTAAAATGGGAAGGGATGCCAACCAAGGCCTTATACAAGATGAGAATAAGACTACAAATTTGGTTTGAAGGAAATGAGATCATTTCTCATTTGGGCAAAAGGGAGCTAAAGCATGTATTCACGTTTGAGAGAAGAAGATCAAATTCCGCATCACAGCTAAACACTGAGATCTACTTGTAGATCGCAAAGAAGAAGATAAGAAAAAGGTGAAAGGAAAGTCTGCCAGTCCAGTTAGGCTACATGGGTCGAGAGTAGTGGGAGAAGCTATGTGACGCCCCAATCCCGGGGTCCGTTGACTACCCACAACCCGCTGAATACAAGTGGATGTTTCAAGTTACCCGATTGTCATTTTTAGAAAATCTAGCAGTCTCCTTTGTACAGGAGCCCTACCTTAAATACATAATCGCATATACTCCGTCCTAAATAGCAGTAATATATCCATCACATGAGTAAACGACCACTCGGGCCCATAAACACACTCACACAACTAACTATATAGTCCAATAGTTTTAAGAGTTAATAAATTTCTTATACAACATATATCAAACTTCTATAGAGTTCTAATACATGTTTAAAATCATCAAAGCCATTAACCCTACTCTTCTAATCCCCGCCCCAAACCCAGCCATCCCCGCACGCTCTCGCACTTCAAATAATATCCCCTCGATGTGGTGAGCTAATGCTCGTGAGGAATCGCCTTGGGCTACCCTCCACCTATGCGCGCTGCAATGTTCCAATCAAACACACACATCTGGCCAATGATGATCCTAATTAATGTCTAACCCATCCTCTCGCATCTCGAGTCCTCATCGACCCTCACACTCGCCTAAGCCTCGTATGAGAATTCATTATTTTGTTTGTTTGTGGACAACCTCCGATGTGTGTATATACCACCTGGCCTTTCTCCGAATACATTGATATTATTTCCACGACTACCCGACGAGATATCAATCGGCCGCTCACGATCGATATTTTTAGTTTTAGACTACTCCTCCGATAATTAACATTTTAGACAACCCTCTGAACCATTTTCTTAGACTCATCTCATACACCTACCCTTATAGTCCTAGGGGTGTTCCAGTGCATATGGAATGGTATGTATGCTAATTTCAATACATGTTTAATTCATGCAACATATAAATGCATATATTTACAAGACAATCAATTCACACAATCATGTCATGTAAATTCTCATTTCATACAATCGTACTAGCTCATTTGGGCTAATAACTTTAAAACACGAGCAATTTAACTTGAATTACTCGATCAAACACATTTTCACACAAACATATATTTTGAGAACACCAAGTTTCAGGAACAAGAAACCTCTTGCCATCGCCTTCAAAACACAAATTATTAGTTCACTATGGAACCCGCATTTTCTACCGACCTTGGCCCCATACAAACCAATACATGATTTATTGAACACCATCACATGATTTAACCTAAACAGTTCGAACACCGGGACACGGACTATTCGTGGTCTCAAAATCCGACATTTCTTGCTCAAGGTTTGGAACCGGATCAAACTACTGCTTAAGGCCTCACCCAACCGAAACATTAACATGGTACTTTAAACGAAGAATAAAACCCAAGTAGGAGAAACCCTACCTCACGGAGTTTTGTCAAAACTCCTCAACCGTGTCCAAGCTGCACCGCCCGCTGTGAGAGCAACTTCCCTTCTGTCCCGAAGATCGCCGACTGGCCTGATCGCCGTATTTCTAGAGAGAAGGAAGACTCTCTCTCACTAAACCACCATCACGAATCTCATTGCCCCTTTTTTCTCCAATTCACGCTTTGTTCTTATTTTTAGCTTCGAGTGTTAAGAGTCCTCAGAAAACTTATTTTCATTATTTCGCGACTCTAAATCACCGCAACGACCATTATGTCTCTTCATTTCCTGGGCTGATATCCTGGCACTATCTCTCGCGCCGGCCCATTTTCATCATTTCTTACTCATGCCACTTATGCACATGAATACTTGTTATGTGATCTTCGTTGCATCGAAAATCGCTTTTATCGCACCCGAACTGCGATGCTCGGAAATCAGAATTCCGAACGTTCTAATTCTACGAAATTTTACTGCTAGCTAGATTTCACGAGATGATCCCAACCTGTAACTGCTTATTATCCGAGATCTAGAGAATAAATTTTTGGATTTTTAACCAAATTACAATTTGCAAACCAAAATTACGATTTTGCCATTTTTCCGTAAACTGAATTCTGGCCCTACAAGCCATCTTTGACTCTACTTGTTCTTGGAAGAGGAAGAAAGAAGGAAAGCTGTGAGAGAGTTCAAAAGATTAAGATATGGATATTTGTCTAAGCCTGGGGTATGGATTCACCCATTTGCTTGTTAGGAACTCTCCTAATTCTCTTTGATTGTGTTTGGATTATAAACCATAAATTCAAGATATATGTTTGAGTTAGAGTTTAAGCAGTCTTTTTGCTTTGATTAGGACTGGTTTTGAGAAATTTTTATATAAAGAAAATGTTGGGGTTTTAGGGGAGATGCTGTCAAAATTTTTCCAAAATCCATATTTTTGTTTTGGCCATAACTTGGTCATTACTCATCCAAATCGAGTGATTCAAATTTCTAGGTAAAATAGACTTCTAAGAGAACAAATTTCAAATAAGCTCAGATTCAAATTTAACTCATTGGACCCAGAGAAGTTCCCTGCTTTTCGTGCAAATTCGTTATACTGGGTGTTTGGTACGCTGTATTTAGGCCATAAGTTTGAGTTTCACTCATCCAAATGGAGTGATTCAAATTTTGCAAACTAAACTTCTAGGAGAACAGTTGAAATAAATGTATTCAAATTTGGACCCCATTAGACCTAGAAATCGCCAAAATGAAGTTTCTAGTTTTAAAAATTTCGGCTTTGTTCTTTGGAAAATAGAGGGTCCCTGTTGTTTAGACATATCTTGAGTCATGGCTCGAATTGAAATAATTCCAATTTCTACCGAAAATAGACTCATAGAAATATCATTTTCTTAAAGGAAGTTGGGTAAAATAAGACTCATTTGTTCCCATAAAATTTTACAAGTGAAGGTGTATTGGGTAGATATTAACCCTAACCAAAAACACTAGCATGCATGATTGATTTTTCTTTGTTTATTCTCTAATTTTGACATATTTATATTGGATTAGGAGCTGGAGATGATAAAACCTGAGCTAAGATCGAGATACAAGGAATAGGAGTCAATCGACAATCTTTTTGGTTTGTTCTTCATACTTCTCTTCTTGTTTCAAGTTTTGTGTTTGTTTGTCAAACAAATCTGTAATGTTTGTTATGAGATCTGCATTTTTTGTTTGAACCAATTAAATCTGAAATGTTTGACAAATATCTGCATATGTGCTTCTATTTAAACCATAAATGAATTTGTTTAAGTGTTGGTTAATTGACTTATAAATGAACTATGTAGTGGCAAACATGACGAGATTCACATATGTACAAACGAATCCGTTGAGAATGTTAATTGTATTGTGGAAATGTGAAAATTGTATTGTAAATGACTAATTATTAATGCCCTTAAGAGAATGTTAACCGTCATGTTCGAGTTAGGGATAAATTGGTATACCAATAAGGGTCAATGTGGCAGTACTGCAAATGAAATGATTTATAGTTGCATAATAATCCGTATCCTAGCAAGATAGTATCGGTAGTATGCACAAAATGCAAATATAAAATAACCAGTCCATAGCCCAACGGGACAATACTGAATTATTAAATGTTTTATACCGGCCTAAAACCCAGAGGGACCGTGCTGGTGATTCCATTATCCTACGCACCAAAAGTTTCGGTTATATTTGTTTAAGGGCAAAATGATTAATAATTGTGTGGATTGTGTGAATTGAGTTGTGACAAGAATAACAACACATAGGAACATGAAAGATGAGAATTATTATATTTCTATATTTGAGACAAAATCAAAGTATGTTAAACTACTATAAAATGGTATATTTATAAATATTGCATTGATGAGTAAATGTTGAAAGGTTGTTTGGAATATATGTTGAATGTTTTTGAAATGATTAAGTGATGCATATAGAAAAAGTTAATTGTTGTGCACATATATGTGGTATAATTGTTTGAAATGGGAATAGAAGTACGAAGAACTACTAAGCGTGAAAATGCTTAGCGTTAACTCATGTAGTCTGGGAGTAAATAGTGGCGAGGATAGAAGGCGAAACAGAGGCCAATTAATCGTCGAATCGTGTGGAGTATAAATCAAATGCTACATGCCAAATACATACGTTTCATTTACGATATCATCTTTGACTATTTTTGTGAAGATAAAAAGGAAATATGTAAAGATATTTATAAGAGATTATATTTTCAGAGCATTCAATGTACTTCATAGTGGATTTTCAAATATAGAAGGTGAACTTCTGACAAATATTTTGTAAATTATTTGGAAAGAATTATCAAATCTTAGTTTTGTATAAATATTGTACTAAATTATAGTTATGGGCCCTCTTGAAAAGATATAATGCATATTTCTTATAGTAATGAATGTGAAATAGTAGTAATATCATATTCACATATATAAATATGATCAAATGGATATTAAATATTCTATCAAAATTGAGTATATGAAATGTGTTTTACAGATAAATGAATTTAGTGGTTCGCTTCCCCGGGTTCGGTCTAGCCATTGGGTCGGGTCAGTTAGGGGGCGTGACAAGTACATTGGAACACAGAAAAATAGTATCAGTGAGCCAAGGGTAAAAGAGAATAATGAAGATGGTTGGAGAATTATAAGGAAATGTGCCTTAGAAAGATTATTGACCATGTCGAAAAATAGTAAAATCTGCATAGGGAAAACTAAAAAGAAATCAGGGGATGAAATATTGAAAGAGATTAACACGATAGGCTCTTTTTGATGGGGTTTTCAAAATTTTCAAATGGCAATTACTGCCATGGTAGCTTTGAAGTCTTGCAGTCATAAGTTGGGAAGAAATATGACAAAATCTCTTAAAAATACTAGGTATTCATGACCCAACCTATATTCTCTAAGGCAATATCTTCAAGTTCATCAAATAAAAGGTTGAGAAGTTACCTTTGTGATGCTTCATACATTGGTAGACGAGAATGGTCGGAGTAGGCGGGAGAGACCAAGAGATACACATATAAAGAAGGAAAGCTTGGTAAAGCTTTAGTAGAACAGATTTAGTTTAATTTTTTTTTTTTTTGTAAAGACTTTTTCGTTGGAGAACAAGGGTTTTGGAGTTCTAAAAAAAACGAAAAATGGTCTTTCATGATTTTTTAAATACTTTTTCGTTGAAGAACAAAGGGTTTTGGAGTTCTAAAAAACAAAATAGGATCATTCCTTTGATTATCAAAGACTTTTTGTTTAAGAACAAAGGATTTGAAGTTAAAAAAAAACGAAAAAAACTTCTAGTTTTTGAAAATCTGAGAAAACTCGCTTGGATTATGAGATTAGAGATCATATGGAACATTCATTGCAAATCACTTCGACAAGAAGAGATAGATCTACTTACTAGTGCAAGAGGGAATTCGGGATGTGGAAGATGACAAAAAAAATCAAAACTTGCAGCAAAAGGAGGATCAATGGAGGCCATAACGTCGTTTGCGATGTCGGCCCGAACGTCGCCGTCCTCGACGTCGGTTTGAGGAGCGGCGATGTTGCTTAGAGCTATAGTGGCGGTGTCAATTCAAGTAGTAGTAGCGTCTTTGCCAACAATGCAAGAATTTTCGGCCAAGAATAGGTAAGAAGAAGAAAGAAGGAGTAGAGAGGAGAATATATAAAGGTTTTGTCGTAAACCAAGAGATTTCCTCCTATGAACTTGTCGAATCCCAAAGGAGAGTCTTTTTGATGCCGGGGAAAGGAATCGAAGGAGAGAGAGAAATCAAAAGTCGCAGGTTTGAAAGAAAAATTGGCGGGAGGTTTTTCTCGAGGTATTACTTTGGGCTTTTTCAACTCATCTAACCGGGTTCGGGTTTTGACTTGTTCTTCCTATTGGTAATCCACATCAAAAGGGGTAAGTTATACTTTAGGCCTCATGGTAGAATGATGAGAGAAGAGAGCCTTTGACATATAAAAGTTTTTTCATACAATCATGGCTCATGGACCATATTGTATGCGAGGGGCAATTGTATACATTAAAAATGAATTTTTTGGCTCGAATGGTATTTGAATAATTATTTGGCTCAAAGAGTAGTGGAATAGGCCAAATGGATATATCAAGCTGGCCAGGCACAACTTGATCCAAGAAAACAGTCGTAATAATCAATCCATGGAAGGGTTTAAGGATATTTATGCAATTTTTCAATTTGTTAAAGCGGTCAGCTCATAATGATGAGACTTTGTCTCAAAAGCAAGTGGAAAAGACTTTTTTTCCAACTTAAGTCATGACATTGCAGAAGTGAGTAGTTATTGTTAATGGATAAATGACTTAGGGAACAAGATGTTAGTAAATAAATGACTTGGAGAACAAGACTTTAGTGGGTACGTGAATTGGAAAAGGTGGGTTGAAGTAGTTATTCAAAATGCCTATAAAAGGAAGACTCAACTTCAAAGCAAAGGACCAAGAAAATCAATCATCAGCAAGACTGTGAGCATTTCAGCATTTTCTTGGTTGTTTACAAGTTCATCGTAGTCTTTTTCAAATTCCTAGTTTAGTTTTAGATATTCTTTCTAAGCATTTTATTACTTTAAAGTTTTGTTGCTTCAACATTTCATTTTCAGTCTATTTTACAATGAAATTTGTTATCTTTCAAGTTAGTCCATACAATTTTTTTTTTCTTCAACTTTCAATACATTCCAAGTTTCAAAACATTTTCTACTTAGATTATGGGGAACTGTCAAATGAATTAGAGAATTCATTTTTCGCTTGAATAAAAGTTGGATTTCGGCATGGTTTCAGTTTGAAAATACGATCATTTCTTAACACGTTCACGCATTCACCAATTCTTGTGCTTTTTTATGTTCTACACCAAAATCCAACAGAAACACTTATGTTTCCGAAAGCGAAACAAGCAAAAATAACTCAAAGACAGCTAGATTAGAGTATAAGAAAATACTTCAAAACAAATTCCGGAAGCAAATATTTTCAGTTAAATGGAAAAAGAAAAACAAGTTTCAATGTAATTGATCGATGTCTGGAACGCAGAGGAATATGATTCCAAGGAAAAGAGGAACATGCATTTCATTTTCCCATCGTCGATTCCACACTTCCAAAGCAAGCTAATTGGCTTGGCGATGCTTCCAAACGGCTGTCAGAAAACGATTCACGTAAACAAAAGCGCTTCTGTGCTTTTTAAAGAAAAAAGTAAATGTATCTTACAAGGCCTTGCACATTACAGTTTTTTAAAACTGTTTTCTTTGAAAAATTATGAAAAATTAAAAGGCAACATGTGCTTTTATATTGTTGTATTTTAAAAGGCTTTCTCAGTTTTCAAAAAAACAAGAACCAAATGGATCTTTAGGGCCTGTTTGTTTACACTTTTTGACAATTGTTTTTTGTTCTGAAAATTAAAATGAACAAGGAAAACACAAGTTTGGGGCCTTTCGGTTCCCTGTTTTTAAAAAATGTTTTATGTTTTAAAGAATAAGGAGAACAAAAAAAATAAGAAAAACATATTTAACTCATAGTTTTTTTTTTTTTGAAAAAACATATAAAGCAATAAATTCAATAAAAAAGTATAATTTTTAGAAAATACCAAAATAGTGTTTTTCATTTTTCAAAAAATTGTTACCGATACTTAGATTTTAAAATATAAGTAAAACAAACCCTTGGTTCCCAATTCTTTTTGTTATGAAAAACACAATTAACATTGAATTTAGAGAATATAAACAATTTTCAAAAAATATTAAAATGGTTTTCAAAAACATGAACCAAACACAACCTTAATTTTCCAAAAACCTGTTTACAAAGAACATCTAAATAGCTCTTAGATGGTTACAAATCGTAGCTACAAATCATAGCCTTTTCAAAGGCTCCTATAAAAATATCATATTTTCCATTTTTATCCTTCTTTCTGTAAAATTTTTAAGAAATTGGTTACATGAAAAAAGATTTGTGAGAAAAAAGGAAATATATTGTTTTTAGATTATATTTTTTTATTTGCAAAAATATTTATCTTAGTAGAAAATAGTTAAATCAATAGACATACAAATTATGTTTTTAAAATATATATAAATATATTTAAAAAATTTTAAAATCTCAAATAAACTTTTTTTATTTTTATAAACTATTTATGTTATCTAATTATTTTATAATTTTGAGATAATATTTTTATTCAATAATTTTATGGTAAAGTTAATATTTTTTAAATTGAAATTTCATCCTAAAAATTATTGTAATTAAGAAAACCCTAACCGTCATTCTCTCATTTTCTTTTATCTTTTTCTCTTGTAGCCTATTTTCCTCAAGTAAGGAGGGGTGATTTTTTTGTCATTCTTATCCTGAAATCACCATTTTGAATATTTTTCTTTCATTTTCTTGCTTAATAAAGTGGTTCTTCTTTGAAGATTTATGCTTTATTTTATTTTTTGTGTTGTCATCGTTTTATCGACGTTTGATTTGTTATCATTTTATCGATGTGGTGTTATTCGTCGTCTTGTTGTGACATTTTATCTGTGTAGGGGCGATTCAAATAGACAATGCAGATTTGATCAATCAAATATATCAAATTATGGTCGTCAGTATGTTGAAGAACTGAAGTTGTAGATATTCTAGTTATTATTTTATCAAATTTGTAGGCTTTATGTTGATTTATTATACTATTAACCTGGATATTGTTTCATCTTATATGGTTTTTAGCTATTTATATCTTGGATCTATCGATCTATTGCAAGTTTGAATTAATAATATTATTTTTCCTTTAAAAAAAATTGAAATTTCATCATTAATTATTTCATATACTAATAAATATTTTAAATAAAATTTTGTTTTAATTTATTTGTGACAATCATACAAATTCAATGTTCATTTTTAATTTGATATTAATTCTTTAATTTTAATTTTAGTTATTTAATATAATAAAATCATAACGAAAAATAAACTACTCTTCAAAATGAAATTTTTATTACATGATTTATAAATATATTTGACATAGAAATAAAAAAGAAAAAAATGAATTTTTTATTTAAATATTACAATTATTTTTATTTATCGTAAATTATATATTTAATAAAATGTGTTTAATGGCCTAATTATTAATGTGTGACATCATAATAAAAAAAATAATAATAGATCTTGATTTTTTTTTTAAATGTTAGAGATGGGATTAAAGTTTTGATTGTAATTTAATTTTTATTAATATTTTGTTCTCATGAAAATATAGTGGAATCGAAATCAAACAAAAAATGAACAAAGTATGGGGTTGTAGATAAATTTTTTTTTTTTTACCTATATAGAGTGTAGTCTTACATTATTTTTATTTAACAAAATTCGAGAATCTTACTTAGGTTTTTCTTGTGTATTTGCATTATTTTTATATCTCTATCATATCTATATAAGTAAAATTATCTTCAATTAGCAACCAATTATCAGCTATTTTTATCAGTGCTGAGTTGAATCAAATAGGACCTTAGAAACTTCAAAATGCTATGTTTTATACTTATATGAATATCATGTTTATATATTTTTAGATTATTTAGTCTCTATTAAAAATTAAATAAATAAAATGATTTTGAACAGAAATAAAAATTAAATTAAAATGCAAAGGTGCTTTTGATTTTAAAAGTAATAAAGAAAAGAAAAAAAAATGTTATTTATGTTTAGTTATATAAAGGGAAATTTAAAAAAAATTATAAATAAATTTATTTAGAAATTATATATCCTTTACCTATTTTATTTTTATATTAATGAGTTAAAATAAATAAAAATTAATTTAAATTACTTAGAAATTTACACAATCTTAAATTATTCAATTTTTATATTAATGAGTTAGAAATAAATAAAACCGATTCTCCCTAGGATTTAACTTCCATTTTTGTTTTCTTTCCTTAACACTTTTTCTCTTTACTTTCTTTCTCTTCATCTTGTCTCAAATTTTTCTGAAACATAGCTCAAATGCATTGAATGGAAAATATTATCCAACTTTTTGACTGTTATTCTTGAACTTTAAGCTTTTTTCCCTTTTTTTTTTTTTAATATTATTTTGGCATCCCTTTTCCAAGGTATGCATGATGGAGTGACTTTCTCTTTGTGTAAAACTAAAAGCTATGGATGAAGGAAAAGCTACTAATATGAGAAAAGCCACTGTTTCTTAGTACTACAGATTCCAGACTTCCCGCTTCTCCTATTTTTGCTTCCTTTCTTGCTAAGTTTTCTCATTTCTTTATATATGTAAAGGTTTGTTTGGTGGGGTGAAGGATTTAGTTGACTTGCTTGACTTGGTTCAAGAACAGGGAAAGATGGAGATGGAGAGGGAGACAAGAGCAATTACCAACGACCATGGGTTGACTCAGTTGCTGTTTTCTTGGTCCCTTGAGGACATTTACAATGAAGATCTTTACAGGACCCAGGTTCTTCCGTTTTTCCTTTCTTTGAGTGTTTCTGCTTTTTGAATAAGAATATTGCTGGTTATGGAGGTGGTTCTTTTCTTGATTATGATTCTTCTGCTAAACCCAATTTTCCTGAAAGCTTGGGGTCTTTTATAGACAGGGCCAAGCCCAGTTTTGAGGCTTTTTTGTTTTCAATGTATGCATGGCTCAGTTGTCCGACTCATATCTGTTTATCTTTACATGTTAAAAATGGCTTTGCTTTGTTTAAACGAATTTTTATCCCATAAGAAGATGGATTTCTTTTTCTTTTTCTTTCTTTTTTCTTTTCAAGGATGGTATCTTTTTTACAGTCCATGATAGATTAAAATTCTTATTGGTAACCAATTTAGAATGTTTTATCAGGGCCCATCTGTTTTAGATATCTTTAAATAAACTCTGGTTTAATCAAAATTTCTAGGATGAGAATGATCGAAATGTTTCTGTACTTGGCATTTGGTGGAGGAGAGAGAGAGAGAGTCCATAAGAGGCTGGTTTAATTGAAGAACATTTTCTTTAAAGATGGAAAGCACCTCTTTTTCTCACTGCCTAAGGAGTAAGCTTAAGGCTTGAGAAGATTCAAAGAGATTCCTTATGGGGTGGAAAATCCCTTTTAGAGAGAAATGTGATGGAAGTCTTGGCATTTGTAGGCTTTTAGTTCTTAGAAAGGTGCTTTAGGGAACTTGAAGGTGGTAGTGGAAGTTTGCCTTCAAGAATGAGCCTTTATGAAAGAAGGTTGCTGTTGGGACTTGGGAGTATGGAGATGAGGGGAAGGGTTGGTGTTCTTGGGAAAGTAGGGATGGTTTTGGGGTTTACTAATGGAAGGCAAAGAGGAGAGGTTAGGACATTATGAACAAAACAACCTCTTTATATTGGCAATGATGGAAGGGTGAAGTTTTGATTAGAGATGTGTTGTGTTGAATCAAGTTTAAGAGAAATTTTCCCCTCTTTATATTCCATATCCTTGACAATTCATGTTTAAGTGGCCGATGTTTGGGGCCAGAATAGTGAGGGCGGGTTTTTAAATCCTCGATTTTATAGAATACGAACGATTGTGAGCTGGAAAAGGCTAAGGATTTTCTCTCAAGACTCTAAGAAAAGGCAACAAGAAGAAATGAAGATGATAGGCTAGAATTAATGGATGTTAATAGGGGGAAGGGATTGTCAAATTCTTATACTCAATTGTTGGTCAGGAAAGAACGATTTCTTTCTCTATGAAGGATATTTAACTTGATTGTCTTGAGCAAAATTGGTTTATTTGTACAAGCGTTTTAGGGAAAGGTTTTGATGTTCGACCATAGTAAAGAAGACAAATGGCCATAGGTGAACCAAAATTTTTTTCTTCTTTTTTTGCATGAAGAAAAGAATTGTGAATTACAATCTTCTTCATTTTACCTGAGCTTGAGAAATGTGGAATTTTATTTTCTTCTTGTTTGGGTTGAAGAGACTTTGTTAGGGAGGCATGATTCCTTTGTTAGTTAAAAATTTGGAAGAAGGTTTGAAGGGTTATCCTACTTTATGTTTTGCATATTATGGAAGGAAAGGAATCAAAGATCTTTTGAAAGCAAATTAAGATTTCAAATGCACTAAATTCTCTTTTCTTTGTTATATTTTGTTGTGGGTTAGAATGTACACATATGATCCCCTAACCATTAGCTTTTATGGAATTTAAGATCTTCTCAAAGGGATGGTTGTTGCCCTTTCCTTTTTGTTATGCTCTATTAGCTTCCTTTGTACAGGCCTTTGTACTTAAGAACGCATTTAGATGCAGTTTTAAATAAATTTATTTCATTACCTGTAAAAGAAAAAACATATAAGCATAAAAAAACTGTACCATTGTTTCTTTTAATACAAACTAAAGGAAAATGATGAGATTTTGAACTACTTTAAATGGTTATGGATTTGCCCCTTTTTTTGTGGGCTCAGTACTTTTATGTTCTGCATATCATGATTTGCAAGTGAGCATTTGGTTTTTGCAGTTGGTTTTTGTCTGATTATGACCGGAATGTTCGTTTTATATGGTTTTATATGGTTTATAAGTGACTTCTATTTTTCATGTCTTTCTGAATCATCTTTGTAAGCAATCTTTCCTAAGTGTTGGCGACTGATGACAATGAAAGGCTAATTTCACATGCATTTGAACTGCTTTAAATGAGTAGACCCAGCTTTTATGAAAAAAATTCTAGGTTTTTGCTTTGAAAAATAAATTTCTATATAAGGGAATGTTTGTTTTCATTTCATTAAGTTATGGAAGCTGTGGAACCATACAGGACATTTTCAAATGCAGATTTCCCATTGTAGTATTGTGGACTTCCTTTTTGGGAATGTAAGTTTGGACATAATTACCATTTTGTCACATAATGTGCTTTTATTGTCTAAACATTCCATTTCATCCTTAGTTATCCCCTATTTTATGAAGGATTTTTTGGGTCACTTTGAATTTTAGTCATGGTTCCAGCTCATAAGGCATTGATGAATGGCTAGCCTTGTTTTATCTATGCAAAGACTAATTGAATGGTTAGTCTGGCCTGATTTATTTCTGCAAAAACTAGTAGCAGTTCTTTTTGGTTGCCACAAGCTTCTTATATGCTAATCTTTTTTTTTTTTTCGTTCGGTATTTCTTAAAAGTAAGGACATACGAATTCCCAACTCTTGTGGATTATTGCATCTGAGATTATGACTATTTATAATGATATATCTTATTTGATAGCAGTGACAAAAATATTAGTTTTAAATGGAGAATCTTAACATATTTGCTGAAGCTACAACAGTTAGGAGAACCATTTAATTCACCTCTCTAGTTTTATTAGAACTAATTGGAGTCATCAATCTTACAAGAGAGCACTTGGGGTTTGCCAATTTGAAATTCTGCATATCTATTTCTGAATTGTTTTTTGAGTAACAGATCAAGCATTGTTGAGTTGTTTACTCAATGTCAATCATTGTTTATTTCCATTTCTGTTATATTGAAATGGAAGTTGTCATTAACTCAAAGACATCAAATGCTAAAAAATGGTGCTCGATTGGGAAAGCTGGCATTGTTAAGAGCTGGATGCTCTTGGGATCTCATCAAATCAAAAGATATATGCTCTGTATGTGGTTGTTATTCATGGTGAGGATTCTGTATATGCTCATTTGCAGCTTGGTCTTTGTAGTTGCTCTTTGTTGTGGTTTATATATGCTTTGTTTGGTTTGGTTTGTTTTGCTCTTTATCTGGTGGTAATTTTATTTCACATGCATTTGAACTGTTCTGTATGAGCAGAACAAGCATCATCTCATTAATACCCTTTTCTTGATGAGAATCTTTCTTCAAGTTTTTCCATAGAAGGAAATGCCTGTTTTCATTCCAGTTAGAAGCTATTGACCGAGATAAAGAAGATTATTTTATTCAATGCCCATTGTATTATTATGTATTCTTTTCCCAACGTTCAAAACCCTTTACTAGTGTTTACGGCACAATGACCAAATTTTCACTAAATGTTTCATTTTATCTCCAATTATCCATTGTTTTACAAAGAATATGTTTCTAAGGTGCTGTTTGCAAGCTGTTGATTAATTCTTAGACCATTATGAAGAAAATGGGAGCAAATCCTTGATTTATTTTTGCAAGAACTAATTGTAGCTCTCTCTGGTTTATACTAACCTTTTACTAAAACTTTCTTTGTCTCATGAAACCCATATAATCCCTCTCTTGGAGCAACCCTTTCTATGAAACTTGGTTCGCTTGATTCTTGGTTTCTCAACTAAAAGAAGAAAATATATATGCTTCTCATGGTTCTAATCTCTTTTAGCTTATAACTTCTACCAACTTATTAGTAATTTCTCTTTTTGGTTCTTTGTAATGTGAAAATCCACAATTTGAATAATTACATAATGATTTTACAATTCACAAATTCGGTACCACTTGGTGCCCTGGTGCAGGACAGGGCCCACCATAAAACTAGGTGCTAGAATTTTTGTTGGTAACAAATTATGGTTACACGGCTGGGATGTTACAAAAGGACAACAATTAATCAGCGTTTATAAATTGAAAGCTGCACTCATGTACTCTATAACAGAGTACATATCTAACTCCTTTTTGCAACTTGTCAATAGAAACGTTGAAGCTCCCTAAAATTTTGTCTATTGTTGTGACATATCCATGGACCTTCAAGTATATTCAGTATGAGGCTAATCTTCTTAGACATCACCTTTAATGTTCTAGTTGACATGTAGCCTTCATATGTAAAAGCTCTCAGGTATTCCATGTTATACTTATTCAGTATATACAAAATCCTTTTTCTTGTTCACATAATTCTTTATATGAGTAAAAGCTCTCAGGTATTCCATGTTATGCTTATTCAGTATATACAAAATCCTTTTTCTTATTCACATAATTCTTTATATGACATGGTATATTTCTTTTTCTATTAACTGACAAGAATTGGTTTGATTTTCTAGTTTTTATTTATCCTCATGAATTCTTCACAGGTGGAAGAGATCCCAGCATCCTTTAGAACAGTGGATCATTATTTAGGGTCTTATACTTTTCCTTTATTGGAAGACATGCGAGCAGAGATGTGTTCAAGTGTGGAGGACATTCACAGAGCACCCTTTGCTGAAGTAATCTCATTTGTTGAGAGTGATTCAGACGGAGACTTATTCTATGATGTTATGGTTGATCGATGGAGAAATAGATTCAGTGATCGTGACAAGGAGCCTTACAGAACTACACCTGGGGATATTTTTGTTTTAACAGATGCCAAACCAGAAACAGGTTCTGACTTACAACGGGTGGGAAGGACTTGGACTTATGCATTAGTTACTAAAATCCCAAAGAAGGAAGATGAGGACGAGGATGAGGACAACGATTATGATACATCAACTTATTTTGAGGTCAAGATATCAGAAGATTATGAAGCTAATGATGCAAAGCAAAACTCAATGTTTGTTGTCTTCTTGATTAATATAATCACTAACAGAAGAATATGGAAGGCATTGCACATGTATAGGAATTTGCGGATTATAAATAAAGTTTTGTCTTCTGATTCTCTGGTAAGTAATATGAACAAACTAAGTATTGCAATTGTACCCTGTGGTCACTACTGATTTTTGGCTTAACATATTTATGTTATATTTAATGAAATTAAGAGGTTTATTGACATAATTTTCTTTTCTAATAACAGATCAAGGAAAATTGTCATCAATGTTCAAACTGGAGTGATGGTGGATATGCTGAAAATTTTGCTTTATCATCTAATCTAAATGAATCCCAGACTAAGGCAATTTCATCTTGTCTTGGAAAAATTCAATGTAACCACAAACCTTCGGTTGAACTTATATGGGGCCCCCCAGGGACAGGTAAAACTAAAACAGTCGGTGTGCTGCTATCAATCCTTTTAAGGATGAATGTTAGAACACTCACTTGTGCCCCGACGAATATTGCAATTGCAGAAGTTGTTTCTCGTGTCCTCAAGCTGAGGAAAGAGTCATTTGAAAATGGACTTGGAGGAAATGGCATGTTTTGTTCATTAGGAGATATTCTCCTATTGGGGAATAAGTACAGGCTGAAGTCTCATCCAGACATTGAGGAGGTATATTTGGATAATCGTGTTGATAGGCTGATTGAGTGCTTTGGGCCAGTTACTGGTTGGAGATATTGTTTCAATTCCATGATAGATTTTCTTGAAGACTGTGTTTCTCACTACCATATTTTCTTGGAAAATGAATTAAGTAAGGAGAAAAGTTGCAGCAGTGAAGGTGGAAGTACTGAAGAAGAGGGTTTTATGAAAGATGAATTAATCAGCAATGGATGTGAAAATGCCAATAAAGTGGATAAATCATTCATTGAGTTTGTAAGAGACAGATTCAGGGCTATTGCTCGCCCTCTCAGAAGATGTGTCAGCATTTTTTGCACCCATCTATCTAAAAATTTCATTGGGGAACAGAATTTACAAATCATGGTTCATCTTCTTCAGCTGCTTGATTCATTTGAAAGTTTATTATCTGAAGATAATATGGTTCCTGAGGAACTCGAGCAGCTGTTTTCACATCAAGAAGCAGTTCAGGATTCTTTCTCAGATTCTTCAGACCTTTTCTACATGCACAGAAGCGAATGCCTTTCTGTTCTTAAAACACTTCTCAGTTCTCTAAATAAACTCCACCTTCCTGGTGCTAAAGACAAAGGTTTGATAAAGAAATTCTGTTTTCAAATGGCTTCATTAATTTTCTGCACTGCTTCTAGTTCATATAAGCTGTATCAAGTGAAAATGAAACCACTGGACTTGTTGGTTATCGATGAGGCTGCACAGTTGAAAGAGTGTGAATCAGCTATACCTCTACAACTTCCAGATATAAGGCATGCTATTCTCATTGGTGATGAGTGTCAATTACCAGCAATGCTCAATAGCAAGGTCGGAAAATATGGCATCCTTATTTTGCCTCATCCAATGTTTACTTTAAAACTTTTTTGTTTTCTTTCTAAAATTTAGTTTTCTATGCGTTTTTTTCCAACTCACCCAATATCCTATTTCTTTTGACTTTCTTAAATTAGGTTTCTGAAGAAGCTGGTTTTGGAAGAAGTTTATTTGAAAGGTTGAGTTCACTAGGTCATTTTAAGCACCTTCTCAATGTGCAGTACAGAATGCATCCATCAATAAGTTTCTTTCCGAATTCAAGATTTTATCTCAACCAGATCTTGGATGCCTCAAATGTTAAAAGAAAAAACTACACCAAACAGTATCTTTCAGGACCCATGTTTGGCTCCTATTCTTTCATAAATGTTCGTGGAAAGGAAGAACATGATGATGTTGGTAAGAGCCGTAAAAATATGATTGAGGTGGCTATTGTGATCAAGATAATAGGAAATCTATATAAAGGTATGTCGAGTGGGAAGTTCATGTTTCTAATGCCATCTTGATTCAATTATTCGTCCATCATCTGTAATTTTAAGTTGCCTTTCATTTGGTCACATTGTGTGCCAAAACTTTAAGCCTCTAGATTTATCTATTAATTTTATTTCCTTTGTACCAGTGGACATTTTTACTTCTTGCTCATGGGTTTTTTTTTCTTATTAGAGTGAGGAAAACTGATTATGTTGGAAAAATACTAAGCCATTGCATCTTGCATCTTGGTACAGAATGGAGTGGCTCAAATGAGAAGCTTTGCATTGGTGTAATATCTCCCTATGGTGCTCAAGTCGTGACAATCCAAGACAAACTTGGAGAGAAATATGTGAACCTTGATAACTTTGCAGTAAAGGTGAAGACTGTTGATGGGTTCCAGGCTGGGGAGGAAGATATAATAATAATATCTACTGTAAGAGCTAATAATTATGGAGCAATAGGATTCCTTTCTAACCCTCAGAGAACTAATGTTGCTTTGACAAGGGCCAGGTATGGCTCAAATGGATTTCATTAGGAGATTACTTCGTGTTATTTCATTTTGAGAATGGTGAATATTTGCTTGCTGCTTTGATTCCATTTTAGGCACTGTCTTTGGATTTTGGGGAATGAAAGGACTCTAGCTAATAGTGAATCTGTCTGGGAAGACTTAGTTCATGATGCTAAGAAACGTAAGCGTTTCTTCAATGCTGATGAAAACAAGGATATGGCTAAAGCCATTTTAGCGGTCAAGATGGAGTTTTATCAGCTTGATCGTTTGCTTGATGGGAGTAGTATACTTTTTCAAAGTGCTAGGTGGAAGGTACATAACTCAGTATGTAGACCTTTTCTTTCTATAATTTACTGCTGCTATGCATTTATTATTGATAATATTCTACACTATAGATTGTATGCACTTTTCTACTGTGTCACAGGTTCTCTTCAGTAATAACTTTAGAAAATCATTTGTAAAGCTGAAATCAGACAGGACAAAAAAGTCAGTTATGAACCTCTTACTGAACCTTTCTAGTGGTTGGAGACCTAAGAGGTTGAACATAGACAGAGTTTGTGAAAGCTCTTCCCAGATCTTGAAGCAATTCAAGGTTGAAGGATTATATATTGTTTGCTCGATTGACATAGTTAAGCACACCCAGGTTTTGAAGGTTTGGAATATTTTGCCCCTGGAAGATATCCCAAAATTGGTTAAACGTCTTGATAACATATTCCAGAGGTACACCGATGATTTTATCAATCGCTGCAAGGAAAAATGTCTTGATGGGTAAGTTCATTTCTCATTGTAATCCTAAGTTGTCAAAAAATAATAGAAGTGTTATTTATATGTTGAATTTTGGAGCATTTGTTCTTTTATTTTGTGGTCAGGAATTTAGAAGTTCCAAGGACATGGACATCCTCTTCGGACATTGTCCAGTTTAAGAATTTTTGCAAAGATGAGTATCAGGGAAATGAAAATGCTGATGCTTCTGATGATAGATGTTATGTTGAGAATTCAAAGGTTAGCGAAAGTTTATTACTGATGAAGTTCTACTCCTTATCATCGGGTATGGTTAGGCACTTGCTCTCTGACCATGATGGTAGTGAATTGGATCTCCCATTTGAAGTGACTGACCAAGAACAAGATATAATTATTTCATGTAGAAGCTCCTTTATTCTGGGACGGTCAGGTACTGGTAAAACTACTGTTTTGACCATGAAACTAATCCAAAAGGAGCAACAGCACCATATGGCAATGGAAGGTTTTCAACAAGACAAGGGTAATGCATCCACAAATGCTACCTTCAAAAATGAGGTTGGGACTAGCATTGGAAAGACCCAGGTGGCTATCTTGCGACAGCTTTTTGTGACTGTCAGTCCTAAATTGTGTTATGCTGTCAAACAAAACATCTCTCGTCTGAAAAGGTGTGTGGATTACTCATTAACATGGTTGCTGCATTTGTCTGTAATATGTTATATCTGCTACCATAGACAGTTTCTATATGTCTACTATAGACCTCATTTTCCTCTTGTTATAGCATATATCTACTTTACATATAGAGTTGTAATCTATTAGGAAACTTGTCTTATAGAGTTGTAATCTATTAGGAAGGTTAGATTGGCTTTTGTATCTATATATTCACAATGGATCAATGAAAAACACAAGGAATTCACTCCTCCAATTCTTTTGTCTTGCTATCTACATGGTATCAGAGCCATGGAAGGTTCAGGATAGGCTTTCGTAGTGTTTTCTTTTCCGGCAACCCATCTAGTGGTTGAGTCCCTTTCCGGTCACCCCACCTTCGTCATAGAAAGCTTCGAACTGCCAAAAAATGTTTCCGGTGAACTTTTTCGGCGACCACCTCAACTCCGACCGACAACCCCACCATCAGGTGCGTCGACCTTGATCTACCCCCTGGAAGGAACCTCGCTAGTAGCAAGCAATCCACACGCTTCCACGTGTGATTCCTTTCTCCAATGGTAACCACCACGAACCGGCGCATGGGTGGCTCTCTGGCCATCGGATTTCACCTACAATGTCAATGGCCGCCGACAAGCCCATTCCACTACCCCACTTTGACATTCGGGCCCTACAATAGTGTTTTTCAAACACTTTTCTATCTGCCAGCCCTCTTTTTTGGGGTTTTTTACTTGTCTTCCTTGATTTTTTCAAGGTCAAAAGGTGTTTTGTGGATTGTAGAGCCAATTTCTATTCCAGTGCAGTGTTTTTTTTGTGGAAAGGTGGTCGTTTTCCTTGCAAGATCCTATTTTTCTGGTATTTTTTGGATTTTTGGAGGTTGTTCGAGTTAGATCTGCTTCTATGACTAACACGAAACCCTTAGGAGAAGTTTTGTGTCATTATTGCTATAATCCAGGACATGTACACCAGAATTATAGGAAGTTGCAGAATAAAAATTGAAGATTTCAGTCTGTTCATTATAAGAAATCACTTCAGTTTACATCTCTTTCTATCATTACACTTGTCGAGTCAGGTAAAACCAACACATGTTTCGTTTCCTCTTCCTCCACATGGGTCATTGACTCTGGAGTCACCGACCACATGATAGGTAACTACAGTTTATTTACTATGTTTCAGTCACACTCTTCTACCTCTACTATTACCCTTGTAGATGGGTCAACATCTTGTGTCCTTGGGTCAAGGACAATTCATCCGACTCTAATCACTTTGACCTCTGTTATGAGTTTACCACAATTCTCTTTTAATTTAATTTCCGTGAGTAAACTCACTCATACACTTAATTGTAGTATCTCATTCTTTCATGATCATTGTTTGATTCAGGATCTTTCGACAAAGCGGATTATTGATTAGGGACGAGGAGTGCGGGGTCCCCATCCTTGAAATAGAGTGTCAAGTTTGTTGCTTGTTCTGGAGTTGTTATCCCATTTGAATTACATTGTCGCCTGGGTCATCCTTCTCTCCCTTTGCTTAAGAAGTTATATCCTCAGTTTTCTAGCCTATCCTCATTGAACTTTGAGTCATGTCAATATGCTAAGCTTCATCGAGTACATTTGAGTCCTAGAGTCAATAACCAAGCTTCTGCTTCTTTTGAGTTAGTTCATTCTGATGTTTGGGGTCCTTGTCTAGTTTTGTCTTTGACTGGGTTTAAATATTTCGTTACCTTTGTGGATGATTTCTCTCGTGTCACTTGACTTTATCTAATGAAAAGTCGTTTTGAGTTTTTTTTCTCATTTTAGTGTCTTTTGTACTGAAATTCAAACGCAATTTCATGTCTCTGTGCAAACATTGAGAAGTGATCATGTCAAGGAATATTTAATCGAGGAACCTTTCAGTCATTCATGTTACAACATGAGATTCTCCATCAAACCTCGTGAGTTGATACACCCTTTCAGAATGGGGTAGCTGAGAGAAAGAATAGACATCTTCTTGAGACTGCTTGGGCCATTTTGTTCAAAATGAATGTCCCTAAACATTTTGGGGTCGACGCAGTTTTCACAGCTTGTTTTTTGATTAACAGGATGCTCTCATCGGTTCTTAATTGGGCTACTCCTTACCACTAGTTGTTTCCAAATAATTCGTTGTTCCCTATTGATCCCAAGGTATTTGGATGCATATGCTTTGTTCGGGATGTCCGTCCTCAAGTCTCTAAACTTGATTCGAAGTCCTTAAAGTGTATCTTTGTGGGATATTTTATTCAAAGGGTATAGGTGTTATTATCCAGCTCTTTGATATTCTTTTGTGTCTATTGATGTTACTCTGTATTCTTTGAGGCTACCATTTCGCCAGTGTTCTTGTTTCGAGTTAGGCGGAAGAAGGCTTGTTTATACTCTTGCCTCACCCATTATCTCTCTCAGAACACATGTTCACCTTTCAAAGGTGGAACCTCCATCCTCGGTCCCCACACTGGGCATGGCTTACCCCAGGTCATAAAATTCCTCCCGAGGCATGACATCGGATTGGTCTTGTGGTAGGTCTTCTGTTAGCTCTAAAGCTAAAGGTAAGCGATCGGTGTGCTTATCTATTTCTCCTTTTTACTCTGCGGCGGTTGTCATGCATTCTGTCTTTGTTGTCCTTGAACTGTTTCATTTTTGCTGTAAGGTTTAAGCTCCCTCGTACCTTGGTTAATTAGTGCTATAAATAAGAGAATAAATCTTTGGTAACAAATAGTGGGACTTGGTTACTTTCTTTGGGAAAAGCCATTGGTTATGATTAGAGTGTTTCTGATTAGGATAAGTAAATGGATGAAGCTAGCGGTTTGAAAGCCTTTTATTTGCTAAAGGGTATGCCCGCTATCTATAGCGATGGACTATTGTGCCTGCTTTGGTGCTAGATGACATATGTTCAACTTTTTATTTCCTCGGCTGCCACTTATAATTGAGATCTCCACTAGCTTGATATTAAGAATGTCTTTCTTCATGGCGACCTTTAGGAGGAGGTGTATATGGAGCAACCTCCAGGGTTTGTTGCTCTAGGTTGTATGGAGCAACCTCCATACAAAATCTTTATATGTGGTTTGAAGCGGAGTCGCGTCGTGGTTTGGTAAATTCAGGTTGCTTAGTTAGGAATTTGGCATCAATGTCATCGACCACTCTCTGTCTACGGGACTCTGATTCGGGTATCATTGCATTGGTAGTGTAAGTGGATGATATTGTTTGTCAATTTGGGTTTTGTTCTGAATAACTCCTTGTGAGAGTTGCTCACTTTATATAGAAAATTGTTGGGGCTAATTCTAGTGACTTATCTACATGGACTATGCAGTGGCATATGTACCAACATAATATACTCTTCTTATATAGCTAGACCTTAAATAAGGGTAGCATATCGCCTTAGTAAGTGGAAACCAGGTACATCAGGTTGTCGATTTTACTGTATCCCATAGTGATCTTTGGATGAAGCATGATTTGTAATTAGGTGTTGACGAGGACGAGTATGGTGAAGACATCAGCCCGATTTGGTGTTTAGTGGAAATGTGCGGAAGAGTAATCTCATGGCTAGAAAAGGCTTCACGAATGGAATGACAATCCTAACTGATATGTTTGAGGTGTGCTCACATTGAAAATGGGGATTGGCGACAATATGAATAGAACTAGGTATTATCGACATGAAGAGTATATGAGTAGGATTGTGGAACAAGTTCAAGCTGTAACAGCCCTCGAAGCCCGGACAATTTTGAAACAGGCGGATAGGCCATAGCCCGATATTGGACTCGGTCGGATGACTTAGAGACACGGCTTGCTTCTTACTCTTTCGAGAAATGAGTGCATCGCGAGAGCCTTGCACGACCCGTAGCAGCAGCGTGTATCTTTTACATTGACCAGTGAACATCCGCTAAAAGCCTCGTTGTAAAGAATTCCTTTAAGGAAAATCTGAGAGCTGACCAGATGTCCGCCCAGGTCATCAAGAAGATAGCAGTCAAACGGCGAATGTGTATGCAGCCTGGAGCACATAAAGCGACCGACACGTTGAAACAACGAAGCAGGATTAGGGTGGTAATAGTCAAATAATTCAAGCTTTGCTCACGATTACTTGATATGAAGAGGATTAGATAAAGGATCACCATCAGATTGATGTAGCTTCAAATTGACCTCCATAGGTGTGATGAATTACATCTTGATCTTAAAGAAAGTTCTTAGGTATACTTATCAGCGATGTAAGAGAGCGTGCCATTGGACGATATTGTTGTCAGGGGCTAAGAAAATATTGCGGGGACAGATGTTTCATATGGCGAAGGTGGGCGTTGTTGGGTACGCTCGGTCGCGGTCAGGCAGGTAATCAAATATGTGAGCATATGAAATTATAACGATCCCGAGGTTGGTCTTGCGAAAAAATGAGTCATCTGCTACGGTAAAAGTGAAATAGTAAGTATGCAGAAATTCTCAAACATGCTTGCTTGAGCCATAGAAGATCGCTTAGCGTGAAACCTTATGAAGGAAACAAGCGAGAAGGAGAACATAATATTTCCTTCTTGAATCACCATGTAAAAATGCATTGTATCATACGGTAGTGACCATCCTTTTCGAAGCATTAATGGCCCATGCGGTGCGAGACGATGCGTCATTTTGGCCATGGGAGCAAATGTTTCTTCATAATCAAGCCCATACTCCTGTCGATTCCCGAGGGCCACTAGACGAGCTTTTGTGTCTTTAGATGAATATGACATGTAGTTTGATGGTGTAGACCCATTGCACAGACCAAAGCCAACTGGAATGAGGAATAAACCTTTGAGTGTATGGTGTCACTGTAACTTGGCGCCCTGACCACTCAGTGGCTTGAGAAGATAAGACTTAAAAAGTAGTGCAGAAGGTAGTGGAAGAGGAAAAACCATACCAGTGGAGTAGGAAACACTAGTAAGTGGCGTGGTTCATGCAAAGACGGGATCGAATTGGCGTTCAAAAGGGAAGGGAAGGGAGTGGTGATTGTGGTTGATATCTGATAAACCCAAGCGAGAGTACAAACACATCATTAAAGCGGAAGGAAGTAAGAAGGAACAAGATTATTGAGACATAAAGAAATATTGATTTAAAAAAAAAATCACATTTCGAGAAATAAACTTGTTAGCATCCTATCCATAACACTGAAACCCTTTATGAGAGTTACTAATGGCAGAAAACTGCTGAGCAGTTGAAGCGACGAGAAGCTTGTGGCGTTCGATGGGAAGTAAGTAGAACAGAAACAAATGCAACCAAAGCTTGAGAGAATTATAATTAAGAGGGCACGACCAAGCAAGATATGGAAATCGAAGATGCAGTGAAGAAACATTCGATTAAATCAATACCTCTGGTAGTAGATAATGCTTCACCTACCCAGAAAATCGAGAGACAGAAGATTCAAGCATTAATGTACAAACGACATCTAAAAGATGTCCATTCTTACGCTCGGCGATGCCATTCTGTTGAGGGGTGTAAGGACATGAATGCTGAGAGAGAATACCCTTCTTTTGTAGAAAAGATTGAAAAGCATGAGACATGTATTCTCCCCTAGCATGCGGCGTAGGATCTATCTGGGGTAGATTGGGTTTCGACACTAGGCAAAGTTTTTGAAGGTTGAAAACACATTGATTTGAATGAAGAAAATAAACCCATGTGACTTGTTGTATCGCGTCGATAAATGTCACAAAAATCGGTGTTGAGCAGAAGAGACAGACTCTTGGCGTGGAATGAATAATTTCCAAAAACATGTGAAATACGACTACCTGCGGAGGAAAAGGTAAGATTTGCTTTCGAGTTTACAAACGATCAAAGACGGGAAGAAAACGGTTGTTTTCCGAAAATAATCATGTTTCATAAGATGTTAATAATTGAAATTGGGATGACCTTGACTTCTTGTACGAAAATGGCGGGTATTATTAATAGCGAGCTGACAGCGAGAGGTGAAGGCGAGGCGGAAAATACGTAAGAGGGAAAGGCGTCGCTGGTTGCTTGCTATCTCTGTCTCGGCCTTGATCTGCATGACAGCCGACGATCAAAATGAAGGCAGGATTACTGCCTGCTAATTTTCGATAAGTGATTTGACGGATCATCGGGAGATCTGAAAACATTAGTACCGGGTTTCCATGTAATATGGGAAAGTATTGCCTCTGAATGCAGATCTCTTATCATACTTACGAAGATCATGTATTTGTTGGACTAAATGTGTGATTAGGCGCTAAGTAGTGCAGGAGGCGGGAGATGTTCTTGCCTTGAGAGACGAAGCGAGAGAAAATACGAAATCAACCTGGTGGGCACAACAGGTAATGGGAAGAACTCAACCAGGGCCCAGAGGAAGATGTAGCACACGGAGGCGGATCGGAGTTATGAGCGTGCGACAATCATATGATGAGTCCCTCAGCTAACGTAGCCAATTGCAGAGATTTCTTGCTATAATGTTTGCAGTATTTGCTTGATTTCATACAACTATATAACAACGTGACGGGAGATGCGGATGGAATGCTGTAAACAAACGCTGGTGACATTAACCATCTAGAACCATCGTCGTGAGCAGACCAGTGAGGCAAGGCAGTTTATTCTTCATCTGAAGTTCGCAAAACTATAAAATTGGGATGGTGTGTTGATTAGCAGTGCAGTGCCTTTAAACTCGTTCAGACTCATGAGAATTGATCCGTTGGCTCCTGAGTGGTGCTTTGTCGTACGGATCGTCGACCTTTGAGGCATTAACGGCCAGTGATATCAAACCTAAAGGGGGTCAGTGACGGTGTGCCCGTGTACTCTTCTGATGACCAAATTGTAAAATGACGGAAGAGGAAGAAGGAGTTAAATGAATTCAGATTGTATACCTTTCCTCATTCAGGGAGTCTTTGTTTATACTCGAATTTCTCTTAGTTATTATAGTGAGAGTATCTCAGTGATTGGTGATAAAATCTGTATGAAGACCAATTCTTCATTATTAAGGATTTATGTTTTTGAGACGTGATGGATTTGGAAACTAGGAAATCAGTGGATAATATCTTTTTGTATTAATTTCATACTTGTGAGCTTCCCATATATGGTGGATTATTTTGACATTACCTATACAGTTGCAGAGTTTATCAATTTGGGTTTCATTATTAAGCCTATATATCTATCCTTTTATGTATGATCTAAAATTAAAGAATATATTAAATTCACCATGTTGATCACAAAAATTCAAAGTCTACCAGTATATGTACTGAGGTGAGGAATATGTTAGTTACCATGTATAGATGTTAAAACTGAATAATTTGGAACCATATCTTGTAGTGAGTGGAGTGAGAGAAAACTTTCAAAATCTTTCTCTTTGTGTTACCACGTTATCTAATCTTTGACGTATTATCAGGCCAGTTCTTGATTTAAGTGCATTCAGTGTTTTCTCTTGGCTTTGTGGGTTTCTCACATTAGTACACTCTGGACTATCTTTGGTGAACTTGGGTGATTCACATTGATTCTCTGTTCTCAGCGTAGTCTGATTCGGTTCTTACTCTTCAACCTACAGTGCCTTTTTCGAGTTTATTTGGCAATTTATAATTTTAGTTCTGGTTTTTATGTCTTCTAATTTCGGTCTGTGACTCTGTTGTTTCACGGTGGGTGTTTGGTTGTGTGTTTTTCTCATGATGAAATTATATTTTCTGGTGAGTTCTTCTTTATGTTTGGTCCATCCAATGTTATGGATAAGTTGGATCATTCCTAAACCAGTTCTTGATAAAAATTATTAAACTTGAGGTTCAGTTTAAAATTATTGTCAAGGAAAAGAATTGTGGGGTCATATTGATGCGGGAGTGTTCCCTCACCTCGAGTCTTGAAGGCTTTAGTAAGTGGGAAATTCATGATGCTGGGTGTGACTTGGCTCCCTTAGCTCGGTTGAGTCTCGCCTTGTTCTCAATTTGAGGCCTTATAAAAGCTGTTGTTTTAGCTATGTGGACTTATCTTAACTGATGGTTTACAATCAAGCTTGACTCACTACTTGATTTCATTTGGAGTATGAGATATTTCATTCTGCAAGTAAATCTCTAAGTGAGAATATTTTGGTTTTCATTCCTTGGGTGGCTATTGTGTTTATCTTGTGTTTGTTGACTCTCCATTATCAGAAGTGGCGCAGCCAGCAGCGAGATCGATTCTTGATGAAGTTACGACTTGACTTTGAAATTGCATGTTTTAATCGATGACCCAGATCATCTGTCCCATCACCGGATCACTGTTTGAGGTCAGAACTTCTTGCGAAACAGTGTATTCCACTCAGTTGCCATGGAACAATAATTTCTTGTTAAGTGCACAGCTACCATTAACCATCATTGCCAAGGGGAGACATCTGGGGTAGAGACATCTGATCTTTGTCAGTCTTTAGTTGTAAAGATTTTGGCCATATTATAGGATTATACAAGAAGGATCATAACCTAAAAACGAGGTCCATATCATCTCATAACTGTCTGTCGCGCCAGAAAGGAAAGGGTCTTCTTTTTATCATCTCCGACTCATGCCTCTTATTGGTGCATTACTGTTGCCTCTTGGTTGTTCCTCGCCTCTCTACGGTATATAAAGCTTATGCACTAGCTCAAATGAAGTGGATAGTCCTTCTGCTTTTTACTTTGCTTTTGGGTTCTGGGCAGTAAATCATCATTTTTCTTCCTAAGCCATGATGTTTTGACTCAAGAATAACCATATGACTAATACTGTTGTTCCTCTTTCCAATATCAGAAATTATGATGGAAATCTGAAATTCTTTGCTTATTGATGGCAACTCGCTGTAGAGAGTGCTGTTGGTGATCTTTCCTCTTTCTTAAGCGTGTTTTGTGTCCATTTCTCACAAATCACCCCATTTACATTTGGTCGATTGGTTGATAACAATTGTAATAATGAAAGTTTCTCAGTCTGTGGTTGTTGATAGGGATCGTGGGGCGAGTGATCCCGCGAAGGAACTTTAAGTGGGGCGACTCTTTCCTCTTCATGTTTCTCGCTACTTTTATTCCTAGTTTTCCTTTATATTTGCATGTAATGTTGGTTACAAAGTAAGATGTGGCATAGGCGGTCTAGGCCACCCGAGCTACGATGTCCTTAGGCGCTTTGTTTTAATTTTGGATTATTGTGGGAAATAAGCATGTTCTTGATGATCTTTCTTTTGATTGTACATGTGCGAACTTGTCAAAAGTAAAGTTCTACGCACTATATCAGCATCGTGCCTCACAAATGTTTTGAGCTTATTCATAGTGATGTTTGGCAGGATTGCACATGTTGTTCTCATGTACAAGTGCTTTGTTACTCTCATTGATGGCTTTAGTAGCTTTATGATTTACTTCTCTGAAGTAAGGGTGAAGTTTTTAGTTTTCGCTTTCTGCCCTCACTTGAGACTTCGATTCTACGCGGCGTCAGGTCTTGCCCGGTCGCGTGATATCTAATAGTTTCAGGTTTCTTAAGCAAAGGGATCGTTACTCCGGCGTTGTGCTCAACGACATGACAAAATGTGTTGTTCTTGGGAAAAATATACCTTCTTGATGTGGTAGAACTCTTTTACTTGAGTGTTTGTTCTCCTGGTTTTTTGAAGTTGGCTCCTTTCTCTACTCAGTTCAACAGATCATCCAACACACTCTCCTAATAAATCATGTTTCTCCTTTCTCTAAGTTGTTTGATTATTTCTCTTCTCATTTGATCTTTCTTGCATTTAAGTTGTGTTTGTTTTATGCATCTCTCCTATGAATGACATAAACTTCTTTGCTCAATCATTAAGTGTGTTTTCTTGGTTATACTATCTCACGAGTTTATATTGTTGATCCGCCACTTCCACCAATACTCTGGGTTTCTTATAAATATGATCTTTAAAATGATATTTCTTTCATCCATATTCAATGCATCATGCATCATTATCTCTTACACTATTTTTCTTGTCTCGACAATGGCGAATAATGGATTCGACTTGGTTTTGTAGTATGAGGGCGTAGTCGACAGTCTGATTCCTTCCACTTTGTGCCCTCCTTGTCCTGACTTGCTGGGTTCTTGAAAGGCGCTAAGCTGACGCCACCACTCCCGTTGGCGCCTGCCAGGTGGCGTGTGGGGTGTGCAGATTGTCCCGAGACTCAGGCTCGATTCTGCCCTGCCAGGGTGCCCTTCACCTCCTTAACTTCAAGTTTCTTCTCCTCTTTTTTCCTTTTGCCTGCAGTGGGAGAGGCGGGCTTGGGCAGTTCAGTAGTCGGCTAGTGGGAGCAAGACCATGACAGCAGTGTTCTCATGTGCCAGTTCTATCTTTTTTTGTAACGGTATTCGAGAAAATGGAGAAATCCTGGCTGTTTGAGCAGGAGGCGGAGCCGGAGCTTGATTAGTGTGGGCTCATGGGGAGGGCCACTGACTGACAGCGTCGTTTGGGTTGGTTCATTCCCACAATCAAAAACACCTGTGAGCAGTCGTTTGGGTGCTTTTATTACAAAAAAGCATTAGAAGCCAGCAGCGATCGTTTTGGAGCTAGGCATCTTCAACAAGCAGTGCGTTTCAGTTGTCTTATTAAGCCACATAAAACCCCCTCTTTCTCAGTTTCATCCTAAAACCACTAAAAAAACCTTGAACAACTACCAATTTGGTTTGAAGAGAAGAAGAAGAAAGAAGACTCAAAGGGTATTTTTTTTTTTCTATTTTCTCTTTTGTTGAAAAATTCATATAAAAATGAAAACATTCTTGAGCATTCTTACTTAAAATAGGAAAATTTTCAAAAAACTTTAGGAAAAAAAATACAAAATTTCAGAAAATTAATGTACAAAATAAAGGAAAAAATCTGGAAATTAACAAAAAAATGAAAATAAATTATGAAAAATTAGCAAACTAATTGGACAAAAATTTAAAAAGCAGTTTATTTGTTTAGCAGAAACATGGAGTATGTTTATAATTTTATGGGTTATAATATATAATATATTATGTATAACATTTTCTCAATAAATTATTATTTATTGTTGATTTGTGTAAAGATGCAAATGGACGAGAAGTTGAAGTTGAAGTAGAAGACATAGTGGAAGAAAGAATAGGATGGAAATATACGTTTATTAATGAAAGATACAAATACATATTTGTATTTTTGTGATAAATGCTTAAGGAGCATTTATGAGCAAGCAGCACTTGTTGGAGGATTTCGAAATTTGAAAAAAAGTGTCTGAGATGTCGAACATGTTAGGAAGAAATAGAAGATTATATGCTAGTAAACCGAAAGAAATAAATGGTTTTGGCAGGAATTATAATGTGAATGAGGGATATGTTTGGGTTCCAAAGATAGGAATGGTAGGGGACACGGAGGTTGCAGTAAAATGGGGAAGAAAGGATGTTCCAGTGGTGGTAGCAATGGAGAAGTGGTGGTAGTGGTAGTGGTAGTGGTAGTGGTAGTTTTGTAAGAGAATAAGGCAAAAAGGTCTTGGATCCATTTCTTCACTCTGATCGATAGTTTGTTCAAAAATAGAAAGAACCTCAAACTACTATCAACATTACCTGAAGGAGGCGAGAAACTGATATACTATTTTTGCCAGATGGATGTATGATGCATGATTCCATTGTCTTTGAACTATGCTAGTTTTCAGCAATGCTTGAGGCAATTGGGCAATATGGTGTGACTCTGAGGACGAGTTTTCATGATGCATAAGGGTTCTTAACCTCGAGAAAATTGACTCTTCTCAGATTCAATGAAGGATCATTTCATAGAATGGAGCAAAATGGATGTTCAATTATGTCGGATGGATGGAGCGATAGGAAGGAAGGTCTTTGGTGAATTTCTTAGTGAATTCTTGAGAGGGGCGTGTTTATAAATCCAGTGATGCTTAACTATGGTCAGGCGGAAGAAATTGTTTTGAATTACTTGTGGGTTAGGTGGAGGAAGTTAGTGAAACGATGTTGTTCCGTGATAACAAATAATGCCTTAGTGTAATAATTTGTAGGCCCTTTGCAAATTTATTTGAAATTTTCAAATTACTTTGTATGTAAGTGATTGCATCCTATTATCTATTTATTATTTGTTTAAATTATGCAGGGAGGATGTTGGAAAAAAAGACCACATTTGTATTGGACACCATGTCTTTTACATTGTCTTGTTGATACTAGAAGATATTGGAAAACTACCACATCAGAGACAATAGAGGCCATATCGCAGCGACCCCATCTATAATAGAAACGGTTGCTCAGCATGATGAGAGTATTCTTAAAGCGGGAGTTGCGTTGGGCTGCTAAGACTCGGTTTTAGCGAGCCTTTATCACCTTATCAAGTATCAATGAACCGAAAAGCTCTTGAGGAAGATGTTTTACTAGTTCAGATTGGACAGAAAGCCAAATGTGCTTATGGCGAGGGGAAAAAAAGCCTTGGCCGATATAATTTTCATGTCTTCTTTTTTGGAACTCTTTATGTGTTTGTTTGAAAGATGTCGGGCCTGCATGTACGTGTCTTGGTTGGTGGATGGTGAAAAAAGGCTCCCCATGGAGCTACATTTATGCTGACCATATAGAAAAGCGAGAGAATCATTGTGGCTTTAATGGGGCCAGAAGAAAGTATAAGGAAATCATGGAAATCAGTGAGGAAGGTGGAGTTCAAACTGTCGGTAACTGCATTAAATTTGGTATTTTTTGAACTGGTTCTATTATGATACAAAAGGTTAGGGAGTGGACTGGAATTGAAATCTTTGAAGTCGTATGTAGTTGCATGATTGGTGAAAAATAGAGATGAACAGATCACATTCTCATCTCACAGCTAGACTTGTACATGCATGCTAGAGACCTTTTTGGTAATGAGTTTGTTATTAGAAACGAGAAGAGTAAACCTCGGGTTGATCTTTAGTTTGTTAATTGGTGCATTAAAATTATTATATATGTTTGGTTAAATAGGTTAAATATTCAACTAATAATTTATTTATATTAATTATGCTTGAATGGTGGGGTATATTTGGATGAAATTTAGAAAGTTTGCAAAAGTTTGCGTGAGGTTCAACTATTTATGTATTACATCAGGTTGAAGAGTTAAGGTATCTTTGAGAATGTAAGTTCTTGAGCAATTACATGCAATTGAATTTGTGTTTTGGGCTCTTTACAACATTCTTTAATGTAACTTAGATTCTTAGAAAGCCCAAACATTGAGATATGTCATGAAACTATTTGTTTTTCTAACTAGCAAAGGGAGAAATAAGTTTGGACATCAGCGCTTGAATGATTTGGTGTACATTAAAGTGGCGAACCTTGATAAAGACTCTCTTGGCGTGTATAGTGATCCCATTATCTTGAAAGATGAATTGTGACTAACAGAATGGTTGAGTGGGAAGAATGGAAAGATGAAGGTCTTATGGAAGATGATTTGGTGTTTGAGGTGATGATTTAACGCTGGGAGGTGATCTTCGCGAGAGCTAGTGGAGGCGAGACTTGGAGGTTTATACGAGGCCAACCGGCAAACCTGACTGAAACCAACTCAAGACCATCATTTCTAAGCATACTCCTACTCTTGCTTTGATTTGATGAAGACGAAGAAGTGATCATTCATGAGGAGGAAGATGAGAAGAGGAGTGGAAGTTGATGATAAGGGATGATATTGATGATTTTCTTGATTTTAGATTTAGATGCGAGATATAGTGTTTATTTGTCTTAGAACTATGAATTTTGTGATGATAGGAAACACTAATGATGTTTGTTATTTTGTTTTGGAACTTACAATGTTGGATGATGGGGAGCACTTATTAATGTTTGATGTCTTTACTTTATTATATTTTATTATTTCATAAATTATAGACATCTTAGTTAGATATATAATTTTTATTTGTGTATTAGATGAGATGCGCCTCAATAAAAAGCCACTTTCAGTGCGCCTTAATTTCAAAGGCCCAAGGCTTTGCGCCTCAATTATGTACGCCTTAAATAACTATGTTGGCGCGATCCATCACCTTCCACACCGCTCCCGATCGATCTGCTAGATCCTTCTCGACCACATGGTGGTATGGTTTTTCTCTCCTGTCTCTCTTGTGCTACTTTATCCATATTTCATTCTCTTTTCAAACAGATTGTGGAGACAATGAGTATTTAATGATGCAATGGCAGGAACAAACGCAAGGAGGAATCACCTTGGATGTTGGCATACTCATAGTTAAACTATTGGGAATTAAATGGTTTTCTATAACTTTCGTTCTAATGGCTCTTTGGATGATTACAGCTGTGTGTAGCTCGGGTAACAAGCGAGAATATGGGGTGGTTGTAGAGACATTTGCCCACACGTTGCAGAAAATGGCCTGATTCGAACCATCTTAACTATTCTTTGCTTCACGATCATGACCCCACATTTAAATGGATGCTGAAGAATGCCTTTCTTCTGTGGTGATCTCGGGAGGAGATTTATGGCGTTTTCTGTATGACTACTTCTTCCTCATGATGTTTGTAGCGCCGACGTTCTCACATATGACAGTAGCACCTCAGCGCTTGGTTTGAGAAGTTCCCGCGATCTACTTCTTTCCTTCGGTTGCAGTCAATACTGATTTCTTGTCTTCAGCCTTCACATCTATTGGGTATAAATTACTCTTGGTTTATGGATGATATTATCATTCATGGCTGTGGTTTGATTACTAAAGCTCATAATTGTACATACCTTTCCATATGAAGATCTTGGCCATTCACATCACTGCCGGATGGATTCAATTATATCGATCGCTGGCCTTTTAAATGAACCCGACATAAATTATATTGAATCTTATCACTTTGGCTAGTTTGGGACATACAAGTGATGTGGGTGAAGTGCTCACATGGGGTAAATGTAATCTGGAAAGATGAAGGGGACCCTACGGATGAACCTACATCGGTGAGTTTGAGTGCCTCTCTTGACCACTATCGACACGATATCTCCTATCTTTATTCATGAGTCGGTCAATTCAACATAATGTCTTCTCACCGGCATCTCCGTCACTAACTGCGGGTTAAGCGCATCAATTCACTATCTTAGGATCACCTACTCAGTGGGTTGTTTTTCCTGAGCACCTCTCTTGACTTGTTGCTAAAGTGATCTGATTGGGGTGGGTGTCAGGATACGTCCAATCTACTATAGGTTGGTATATGTTTTAGGTGATGCATTAATTTCTTGGAGATGTAAGAAAGCAAAGATCGTGTTTCTAAATCCTCTGCGGCAGTATTGTGCCATGTCTCTTTGCTTGTTACGAAATTGGCCTTAAAGCTCGTGATCTCCTTGAGGGAGCTTGGGTTTCTTTAAGACTGCTCTACTCCTCTTCATCGCATTAACACTAGTGTTATTCGATTGCCACCAATCTGGATTTTCCATGAATGCAAATGCATTGAAGTTGATTGTGTTTTTATTTGAGAAACTTTGGAAGGATTGGGTGATATCTCTTCCTGTATCTCTTCTGATCTCAGTGGTGATGTCTTCACCCAGCTCTAGCACAAACTGACGGCATCATTTCTTGTTGGAAAGAGTGATGTTGTGACCTGTATCAATTTGAGGGGATGTTACCATATACAATTTAGGAGTTTATCTGATTTAGGACTCTATTATTAATTTGTATATATTATCTTACCATGTATAGTTAACAAGATTAGGAATATGTTAGTTACCATGTATAGATGTTAAAGTAGATAATTTGGAGACTATATGTATGGCGGTGATGGAATCAAGAGGAAAACTTTTCAAAATCTCTCTTTCATATTTTTTACGTTGTTGTAGTATTTGAAGTATTTGGGGACTAGGGATCTAAGGCGGAGTTTAAACTCTCAATCTAGTTAGTTCCACCATGGTTTTAATACGTGGCTGGCAGGTGGCGCATGATGCGGGCGGGCGAGCCGGCGTGGGCTTTGAGGGCCTGGTAGGTAGTGGGTCCGGTCGCGCGAATCTTCGTAATGATTTTCGACTAAAGGTTGGTGCTGGTCGGGAAAAATCCGGTCTTTAAACCTTGAGTGGAAAGTTGAAGGCCCGAGAAGGTGTCGTGCGTTGACTGTGTTGTCTAAAGCCAGTGTGACAGCGTGTTTCTCAACATTAGTCGGTTGCTAAAGAGATCGTGAAATTGCAACGAGCTCCTCTTATCCCGATGAAGAACTTACGAGGAATTAGGCTCCAGCTCTTTCACTTGCCTTAGTCTTCCGCCACATAGCCCGAGTCATCCCTGGGTCTCACGCTGGGGAGAGGGTGTGGAGATTGACATTTTGTTCTTCTTGAGTCTTTTGAAGTGATCTCGGGTAGCTCTTCCCAATGGGGTTTGTAGAATCTCTCGGCCGAGATCGTGAAGGGACCTTGGTTAGCCGTCACGGCTTTGATCGATGCCTTTGGGAAGCAGAGCTCCGGCTGCCCTCCCCAGGCGATTGTAGTGAAGAAAGAAGAAAGCGAAAGAAAGGTTGGGCGGAATTAAGAGAACTCACGACCAACAGCCGGGACTAATGGGTCTTGTGGATTGGAGTGGACCCGATATCTAAGTGGCCAGCAGGGGAGAGAGAAAGGATGATATATCTAATCTCGCTGTTGGATTTGCCACATGGATGCACCTACAGGCCAAATGGTCCTGACAAGCTGGTCTTAACTTCACCACTTCTTCAGTTCTTCTGAACCTAAAATTGCGGCCCAGGTCAATGAAGCCATTAAAGCAACCTTGGCCCAGTGAGGTATCAGTGAGGTTTGCACATGGGCATTAAAGCGAGGCATAAGTTTTGGACCTGTACTCTAGTCTATAGGTTGAGAGTCATTGCTATCTTCAAGCTTTGCTTCTAGCGAGCTAGAGCCACAAAGATTTGGACTTTTAAGAAGAGTGCAGCAGACTTAGGCCTGAGTGCAGGAAGCTAGAAAGTGCTAGCCGGGCTTAGAGCCGATCTGGTCTTTTGAAAGTTCCGATAAGCTAGGAGCCTGTCAGGATTTTGAAAGTATTATTAAGTACAGAAACCAATCTAGTCTTTTGAAAGTCTTCATAGGTAGCCAACCACACCTGAGGGCTTTTATAAGTCTTTGACTAGATATTGTCTGAGTCTTTTTGCTTTGTACATCCTCTTGTATTGTGAGTCAGCATGAGTGTATATATATATAGTCCCGATATGTAATGTAGAGACTAGATTGTTATTACGCGGAAATAATAAAATTAGGAATTCTCTGTTTCTCTCTTTACTTCGATGCCAGGCAGAAAGCTCCTAATTTGGTGATCGTGTTTTCATTAGATCTCCTTCCGTGCATGGGATCTCCTTCTCCATTAGCAGCTGCATGGCCGTATCTTCACGTAAGTCTGTGCCAGTGGCGACTTTTCGAGAAGCTCTTCTGTAGAAAGCAGACCCCGGCGCCGGGGCTTCGATCTACATGGGTGTGTGCCGGCGAAACCGAAACTACGCGCGTCGCGCGCGGCTTCGCTTCTCGGCGACTTACAAAACCACCGCGCCGTGCGTGAGTGCGCGCGGCCATTCTCCGGCGGCGGGACTCCACCGCAGCGGGGTGTCAAAGCGCGTCTTCGTGTTCTAACTCCACTCGGTCCGGCGAAACCCCTCTTTCTCCACCTTTTGGTCCTTTTTGCCTCGTAGTCAGTTCATCTTCGGTCGGCTTGGTTCATCTTGATCGCTTGATTCATCTTGATCATTACAGTTCGTGAAGGATGTGTTCGTATTCTCTACGGTTTGGGTCCCAGTTTTCATGACTCCTTGGTAGTGGTCGCCCTCTTATTAGGGCTCTCTTCAATCGAACATGGTTCGATCTCCAGGTTAGGTGGATATGCGACTAAATTATATTTTACTTACATTGTCTCTGGATCTCACTATCACATCATAAAAATTGGCAGCGGTGAAATTATCTCTCTGGTCAGCTTACATTGGAACTACGGATTCGTAGGACGATTTGTGGATCATCTTATTGCAAGATACTATACCTAGTGTTGACAGTGACAGGAAGAAATGATCACCTTATTATGTAGCGCCATAAGCGTTAGTTGATCAAGAGTACAACGTCTTGAGCACAGGCATGTTAAGTTTTGGAATCGACGAAAACACATGCGAATGATATCAGGCGTCGCGCAGGTGGCTTATTGTGTTGTCACTCCTTGACGAAGACATAGGATTATCCCCAATTGCTCTTGGCGGATTGCCTCTCTTAAGGAGGAGTTCACGACATTGATGCCTCTTGCGCAGTGGCGTTGGGGCTCGACAAGCGGGTTAATGAAGTTCTTGGTCGCACGCCACAGGTTGGCTCAGGTCGGGATCTTGAGACCCTCAGGGTCCAGTTCTTGGCAGTCTCGGTTAAGGTCTGGATGATGTGTTTTGCTGCCCTCCGCAGTATCTCTCTACCACGAGACTTTGCCATCTCATTAGCCCTTTAGATTCTTTTGTATTTAGTTTCATCTGTAACCGGGAGGACGTGGTGGTACCAGAGGTGAAGACAACGTCCTCGTTACTTTGCCTGCAATAAGCCCAGCCACACAGTGATCGTTGTTGCTCCGAGTTGCGGCGGGCGCCACTCCATACTTGCACACGTGGCCAGTCTTATGATTCGATTCTGGCGCCCGGAGACCAGGCTCCACGCACATCTCGGGGGGTGTTCCACTGCGATGGTGAGTGATGCGGCACCCATTTGTTGTGGCCGACGAGTCGGCTTAATTTGCCTCATTGCCCAGGCCGTGTGCCTCGCTGCACCTCCTCTTCTGGACCTGGATTCTAGACTGGTGCTTCCGATCATTTAAAGTAATAAAGATCCTTTTTCATAACCTCTTGCCTCTTACCCTACTTTACCCCTCTTTATTCTGCCATTTAATGGTTCTGACAGTGGTTAAAGTGTGGTTTAGCTCATCACTCCCTTCCACACCTCTCCTTTTGTCCTTCTCTTCACGGGTGCCACTTTAATATTATTTATGGGTAAAATCACTGTTACTCTTAGGCTGTTTCCATTATTTTTTTGAAGTAAATTTGTGACCTTACGAGGATGCGGGGAAGATGATTAATCGGACGTGATCTGGGACCTCCCCATCCACCCTCACCTCACAATCATCTCTGGGTTTGTTCTGTGATGCTCATCCTCGTCACGATCGTCTGGGCCTTAGTCTTTCAGTTCGGAAGGTGGTCCTCAGGTTTTCCACTTTGTCGTCGCGCGTGTGAGTCACGTCGAAGCGAAACATACTGGTGTCTACCAATTCATGGCGTTTTTGAATATCGGGCGAATCTCTTTGCGCCATTACCTTGATGTTTGGGATCATGGCGGTTTGCGTCACACTTTAGGCTTTGTTATTTTGTCTTTCATTGATGATACCGATGTACTTGGTTATTTTTAATGAAAGCTTCGAGCTGAGTTATTTTCTATTTTCGAGAGAAATTTTATGCTGAAATTCTTACCCGATTCGATATTTATTAAATATTCTGCGTGGTGATAATCTTAGAATATTTTCTGCGCTTCTTTATTTCATTTATGTCAAACATAGGATCGCTATTGATCTTCATTATACCATGCTCCACCAGCAAATGGAATTGATTTGAGCGTAAGAATCGTGTCTTATTGAGACAGCTTCATTACTCTCTCCCTCATTTATCATGTTCCTTTTTTTTTGTTTTTCAGGGGCGTGTCCTTACGACTTGTTATTTGATTAATGGTAGTGCCCTCGTACATATTTACATGCTCAGATTCCTCATTCCTTCTTTTGCTGACCCAGCTCTTTGTTTAATATCATACCGTGTTTTTGATTTGTCTTTGCTTTTGTTCATGTTCTGTAGGACAAATGACTTCATTGAAGCACAGTGCATCTTCTAGGCTACTCCTAAGACTTACCCGGAGAGGTTTGTAGTTATTATTCCCACAGACTGTGGTCACTTTCTCTAGGCGATGTCACCTTCTTGGGACTCTCTTCTTCTCCTCCTCAGAGTCTTCACGATTCTGGCAAAGTGTACACTATCATCTCACCTCGCTAGATTTGATGATCTATCTTCTCGTCCCTTCGGGTTTATCATCGTCCACGTGCCGTTGTTCCTTTCCTTCACTTGAGGCCACTGGTGACCATTCCTCTCTCACTTGATATCTGCACATTCTCTGCATTCGATAACACCAGTGCTCTTGGATTTTCACAGCTCTACTTGTGATCTAATCTGTTACAATTTTTGAGTTACATCGATTATCTTCCACCTACTCTGCATTTGTTTCTACTATTTCCGTTTCTCTTCTAAGAACACGATAGAGCGCTTTCCCATCCAGGTGTGATGACGATGGTAGATGAAATACGCATTGCTCACACTCCGGCAGCACCCAGGGATCTTGTTGTTTTGCCGGTTGGTAAGTTTCAGGTTGGTTGTCATTGGTCTAGTTGGATGTGGAATGCGATGGTCGGGTTGATGCGCAAGGCGCTGGTTGCTAAGAGATATACTCGAGGTTTATGGTTTTGATTATGGTGACACCTTATCTCCCGGATTGCAGAGATTTATACGTCGATCTGCTTCTCTCCATATTGCTTTATGTGTTCTGGCGCTTTACGGTGGATATTAAAAATGCCTTCCCTTCATGGTGATCTCGCCGAGGAAGTTTATATGGGAGGCGACCCACGCGGTTTTGTTGCTTTCGAGTGCGGTTTGGTATGCGAGGTTCACAGCAGCTTCTTTGCGGCAACAATCTCACTCCGGCATAGTTTGGCCGTTTAGTTGTTGTTCAGGGTAGCATGCTTAGCGATACAATGAACCGTTGGTTTTTATCATCGCAACTGCGGGCGGTGTATTTATCTGATTTGTTTATGGATGGCGTGTCATTATAGGCGTGTCGGGGATGGTATTGAGCCCAAAGCGGCATCCGCCCACTTTCAAACTAAAGACTTAGGAAGCTTCGAAATACGTTAAGGAATTAGAATGGCTGATCAGGTTCGGTATGATCGCTCTCCGGCGAAAGTATGCTTTAGACATGAGGCGGGGTATGTTAGGCGCAAGCGGTTGACACTCATGGATCTAATGTCAAACTTGTACCGGGCGAGTGCCGAGTCGCGGGAGATACCCGACGGTGGTAGGTAAGCGATTATCTCACCATGCTGACGAGGCGTTGTTTCAGAGCCAGTGTTGGTGATCGATTCCTACGATGGTGTGATGGCGAACAGGATCTTTATGTCAGCGTTAACGATATTAAAATGTGCCGGGTTAAAGGTGTGTTGCTGCGTAATAGAGTCGCGCCGGGTTATTGGTTGCGCGAATCTTGGTGTTGGCTCTTTGTGAGTTGAGCGTTCACTTAGGGTATTGTGTTTCATTGGTGACCACAGCACCAATATGCGATAAGCTGTATGGTAGCTGAATCCAGCGTTGAAGCCAAATCTCAGTATAGCCCCTTAACAACGTGTGAACTCTGTAATTTGGAACACTCTCCAGGAGTTGAGATTTGGAAGGATGAGCAGAGTTAGACTCATCTCCCAGGTAACCTTAAACACTTCATATTTAAATCAAAATCGGTCTTGTGAGGACCAAACACATTGATTAGTGCCTTCATTGAAGAAAATGCATCAAAGGGATGTGTTCTTAGTTTTATTAAGATTGAATGATCAGTAGCAGAGACATCTTTACTAAATCTATCTTCTCAGGTCTTTAGAATTAAATTCATTTATGCAACTGGTGCATATGACATATATCATAATCTTGAGGGGAGTGTTAGATATTGTATGCAGATACTTTCCTTTATTGTCTCTTTGTATTATGAGTCACCATAGTGTGTATATATATAAGTCCAATATGTAATGTAGAGACTAGATTCATTACATTGGAAATAATAAAATTAGATTCTCTATTTTCTCTCTTTATGAGTACAGAAAAAGAGAGCGGATCATCAAACCTTGTTGGACTTGCAATGATCTAAGTGGGGTGTAACCATGTGGACTTTTTAATCTGGCGGACAACAATTATATCATGACTTTTTTTTTTTTTTTAAATGCAATTGGACAGTAATTATGTGCAGTTTGAAATTGATGACCCGATAAGCGTGTTGTGAACTTGAAATCTTGGAGTGAGATGACGACCATATCTGCACTTTTAAGATTATTGACAGACAACCGACCGTATATGGGCTTTCAAAAATGCCGACAAACGATGACCATATCTAAACTTTGAAATGCCTTGGAAGCAAATGGGTTTTTGTCTTAAACGAGGACTGACAATATATATTTAGGCTTTTAAAAGTGAGCGGGGACCGATGTTGTGTCTGGAGCACCAAAAATGCCAGTAGGGACCAATAAACTATATCTAGGCTTTTTGAAGAAAACATTATAAACTTTGATATCAAAATAAATCTTTTGTATTGAAGTAGTAACCTCAAAATCAAACACTATTGATATCTTAAGATTATGATCAATTATCACAAGACACATAATGATCATGCAGGCACGCTTAGTATAGAACCCAGATTGTCCACTATTGAACTAAAGTGTGTGAACCTTCCCAATTGGGCAGAACTTCTGTCACTTCAGTTGACAGTGTTTTCAAAGACCCTTCCCAGGTAAATTCTCAGAATTAAGATGCAGCTTGTGGATTAAGTTTGAATCTCTATTTGATATGGCACTATCATGCAGATTATGTTTGCTTCAGACTGTCGGTTATATACAGAGTCTTTGGCTGTAGCCCCAGCATTTGCTTTTCTGAAATTCGCTCATCTGATTGGACATCTGATTCTGCGAGATGTTAAACTTCCATCCTCATGGGTGAGCAGTGATATACGAGTTAACTTCAGGTTTGTTGTTGCATGGGCGCAATAAACGTGGTAGTTCATCACCCACTCTTTAGTAGAATATGACGTTTTTCGAGTTGATGGAAGTGCCATTAGTCGCTTGCACGGCGTTGTTTTGTGAGTCAGAGGAATTGATGCGGGTTTTGTTTTCATTCTTTACCATTCATAATATCAAATTGTGGCCATTATTGATTCTGATGGAGTTCTTGGAATTATTACATTTCTACATAATGTTGCCATACATTGACGACCTCTTACTATCTTTGATGGATGAAGGCTTGAAGCCCCATCCATTTACTAAAATAGTTGGTGGCAGACGTGTAAGCTTCTTATGAGGCAGTTGGTGGCGGTGCTCAGTGTCTGTCCATTCCCGTTGGCGGGCGGGGGCTCGTTAGCGGTAGATTAGGTCTTGAGTGGCTCTTGAAACGGGACTGTTGCTAGCGGTCCGCTTCCCCCGACATATGGCCCATATCTGTGCGCGTGGTTGTGATGGTAGCGGGTATGGAGCTCATGGACCCAGATCTGCCGCTGGACATTTCCATATATCATGGGTTCTTTCCGTAGACCCATCTTTCTTGTACATTTGGTTTGTAAAATCATAGATTGTGAGTTGCGCTCGGATATTGTCCTCGGCCCGTTGATATAAATGCGCCTCTGTATAACTCTTCATTGTTTGTTGTTTGGTTGAGATTACAAGATCAGCAGAGTGGAAGAAAGAGAGTGAATGGCGAAACTTCTCTAAGGATTAAGGCTACACATCCATCTTTGTAAAAATTCTATTTAGTGGGCGACACCGACCTCGTGTGAGAATGGTGTAAGACTCTTCTTATGTTTCAAATAGTTTGTAAGAATAATATTCCTTTTACGACATTGAACATAAGTGTTCTGAGAATAGAACTCTCCGCGGTTGTTAAGCGTATTTATTGAG